>CM062273.1:24404856-24642356 GCA_031216635.1 Dissostichus eleginoides | reverse complement strand
GTCACAGTTTTAGTGTTGGATTTGTGATGCAAAACCTCAAAGTGTTCATGGTCCAGATATCTTTTTCATGACTTTTTACTATTTTCTGCAACATTTCTCCACATTTTATCGAACATATTTTGTATCTTTTGAGACTTGGCTTGCAAAATAAGGTTTTGTGGGTTTAAAGAATGATGGTGGTTGTTATGAAAGAGATACAATGTTCCTGTTGATTGTTGGGGAGCTCAATCACAACACAAAAGAAAGTTGTTGTTCAAAATAATAGCGTGACACACAATACCAAGCTGCATAGCTCAATAGTGTATTTAGGCAAAGACATTTGACTTATATAAAACTAATTTAACAGTCTGACACGGTATTCTAAGAGAAACATGTGCAATCATGTAATTAATGGAAAATAAGTCCAACCTGACAGCTGATTAAGCCTCATTCCCTACTGAAGGTATACTGTCTTTGGGTCCTACAAAGACCACCCCCTCATTCTTCAAATAGAGTATGTGTGTGTGTAGTGTTTCCATTGATCTGCGTCCATTCAGAGCACCCAACATCCAGCTGAGTCTTTACGGAGCCATACAGTAAACCCAAGCAGAACCACAGGGCCGGCTGCTGACAGCTGTGTAAAGCTCTTTCCCTGCAATCAGGGACAAGGGGAATTCATCTGGTGTTGTTTGTGTTTCTTTTAAGGACAGCTGGCTTGCGTTTTAATGGACATTCCGGAATCTGCCAGTGTATCTGTTCGGTAAAAAATGTTCAGGATGTGTTAGGGTTAGGGTTTCACTTTCCCCCCGAAGTTCCAGTTAAGGATCTCAGATACCGCATCTTTCTTGTTTCTAGGTGAATCAAAAGGCTGTCGACAGTGAAGTATTGAGTGTGTTGTTGAAGTGCTAAATGTGGCAGGGAGACGGTGTAAGAGGAAGTTATTACTGAAAGTGATGATGGGATGGTAACATGAGATAAAGTCACGAGGGCCAAGACCTGCCTCGTCAACCTTTCTCTGTCATACACACTCGCACGGATAAAATCTTGGTATGGATACACACATAAGCTCACAATGACCTTAGAACTAAATATCCAGCAAACCTGCAGCTGCCTCCTGTATAATCACAGAGACAGACAATCTATAATCTCTGTTGTTTACATACACTCTTGCAGCAGCTCCAGGTGCATTTCAAAGAAAAAATTCATTAACGCATGTACACTTACAACTCAGCCTAAGCTATACTGTATGAATAATTGAAATGTTGCATAACGAATTGATTTATAGTTTGCTGGAGATATATTTGGATTTCCCGGTGACAAAGGGTTGTGTTATATGATTGCACTGCATCAAAACACCAGTGCAGGAATGGCATTCTCTGGCAGTCATTCATACTAAGACAAAACCTCATTCATATCACGTACATGGCTACGGTGAGCTAGAGCGACCACACAGTGCAGAGCAGGAAGGATTAGTAATGAATCACCCAGGGAGGTGGACTGTTGCATCTCTCGCTGGTAACTCCCACATTGTCACAGAGACATGATACAACACAGAGGAAATCAAGCTTTTAATAATTAAAGATGAGAAAGGGAAACACGCAGAATAGCACCAAAGAGCCAACCTGTTGGCAAATGATCAGTTTTAATCACAACAAAAAAAAAAGGCACAGAGGCTACATCCCACATCCCTACCTTTTCACAGCCAGGAAAGCGCAGCAGCCATATGAACCGCGGGGGCTTTTGCTGAGGAATTGGTATTCACCTCATGTCGCACAGCCACAGAGGGGGAAGAAGGAGAGACAGAGGGAGAGACAGAGGAGAGGCTGGAACACTCGCTCACCCAGAGCCTTAAGACTGGTTAGGATAAGTCCTCTTACCTGGCTGAGCCCGTTTTCACATCGCCATCTGCCGCTCGGCTCCCTCTGCTCCCTCTGAGCCAAAGACCAGGAGCCAAACACCCAGAACCCCGCCAAACACCCAGAACCGCGCCAATCCCTTTACTGCTGCTCTGTCTGGGAGGAGAAGGAGTGTGTTTGCATGTAAGAGGGAGACAGACAGTGAGAGGACGTGTGTGAAGGTAGGAGAGACAAAATGTGTGTGTGTATGTGTGTGAAAGAGAAATAGAGGAATAAAAGTCTGATGGGTTTGTCTTTTGTTTGTATCCAGGAGGAGAGAGAGAGATCCACAGGCGGCAGCTTCGTCTAGGTATATGCAGCAAGAGGCTGTACGGTAGCCTTGGCAACAGAGCCAGAATGAGGGAGGGAGCTGAAGAGCGAGAGCAAGAGAGAGAGAGAGACTGTGTGTGTGTGTGTTTATGTATGAATGACATTGTGGGCACATAAATCTGTTCACACTGTCACATAACGGGGACTCACCTCCAAAAGAGCGCAGATACATTTTAGGGTTTAATATTAAGTTTGCAGATATTTCGTTTTATAAATGTAAACAAATCCTATAAAAAACAAAAGTATTTGAATTACAAGTAGGCCTACTGTGTCACTAAAGCTTATTATATCTTATAAGACCTTGATTGTAAAACAATATTTAAAACCACCTTTAACATATGCACTGTTGTTTATTTTGAGTCAATCCCACATGCACCGATCCGCAGCCGTAAGTAGGTACTCATTAGGGCTTAGAAAGAGTATTTATCCGCAGCTGAAAATAGTCCCGAACAAATACACTGTTTACTCCTGTTTGAGAAATGTTGGCTATAGTGTCCTGGAAAACATTTTTTTGACTCTTTTAAAAAAGAAAATAATACATTAGTCACTATTTCTTTTTTTTGTTGTCGTCCCCATGCTCTCGCTGCTCATACTTCTCGTCCCTCTCGCTTCCTTACGCTTAACCCCACTCCCCCCCACCCCCCCTTATCTCTTGCTCACTCTCTCCCTCCTTCCTTTCTTGCCATATGGTAGCCTTTCCCTGTCAGAGCTCTGAACTGTGAGGCATTAAACAGACACTATAGGCAGGGCCGTCCCTTCCTACAGGAAGATCACGCAGACTGCGTGGGGCCTCACCTCGCGGAGGGAGCCTCAACTGAGCCGCAAATGCGGCGCACCTATGCGTTTATGCGGCGCAATTATGGCGCATTTTCACTGCAGCACGTAGCACGGTTTAATAGTGTGGCGCAGCACAGTTTCGCCGCTGCGAGGCTCCACTAGCACCCCAACCCCCCCGTCGACGCTCGCGAAACAGAGGGCCTCAGCATCTAACTTTGCGCGGGCCCTCAAGTTGGCCAGGGACGGCCCTGACTCTATAGGATCAACACAGGAAACACAAACACAATATATATATATATATATATATTATACATTTGTGTGGCGCGGCACGGTTTCGCCGCTGCGAAGCTCCAGCAACATTTTGGGAAACATCCTTTTCATGCTGAGAGGAGGATTGATACATCTGTATAAACCATCAACAGCCGCCGTTTAGCTCAGCTTAGTGGAGGAAAAAAGCTAGCCTGGCTCTACCCTAAAGTAACAAAATCAACACCAAGAATCTGACACAGTGTTGTTTAATGTGGACAGAGACACGCTAGCCGTTCCCCACTGTTACTGGTCATTAGAGGTCACCTATTATGCAAAATCCCTTTTTCATGTCTTTTATACATAAACATCTGTCCCCTCTGTGTAAAGAGATTCTGAAAGTTTCAGGAAAAAAGATTCGCTCTGATCAGATTTTGGACACTTTATGATGTCATAACAATGTTTTGGCTTGTTTTTTAACCAAATATCTCACAGAGAGCGTGGGGAGTGGCTCCTTATTTTCATCTAAAGTAACAGACCCAGAATCAACTCTCTTGAAACAGGGCTCAAACCTTAATATAAAGTGTTACCAACAGGATAATAGGGGACCTTTAAATGAAGATAAGCTAAACTAAGCTAAACTGAGCTAAACTAAGCTAAGCTGAGTTAAACTAAGCTAAACTGAGCTAAACTAAGCTAAACTGAGTTAAACTGTTGCTGGTGCTAGCTTTGTATTAATTATACAGACACAGGGGCAAATGTCTTTAAAACTGTCAAACAATTCCTCTGAACAAGACTATAGGTTGGAACATTGCTAATAAAAGCGGGGGGCTCTGCTTCTAGTGTCCGGGTGCTTTTCGTTAATCATATGACACCATTAAATTCATGAACAAATATTTTTTAGGTTCAGTTGAATAACTCTCTTTTTTTCTTTATTATTCAGGCCATCTTATTGGAAACAGTTTTCCTCTCTCTTTCCCTTTGTTGTTCACTATTGATGACCCACTTCAGAGTCCTCTTTCCTCCCTTTCTATATATCTCTCCCACACACCCTCGCCTTTCCCCGCTCAAATCAACTAAATAAACACGTCATATTTCCTTTCTTATCTTCTCCTCCTCGTCCCCTTTTTAAAATGACCTCACTTCCACACATGCGCCTTACACACACGCGCGCGGAAGGTCACTGTCACACAGTGCAAACGGTGAGTTTGAAAGCATCGTCTAACCTAATTAATGACTCACGAAAAGAGGCTGATATCCGGCGGCCTTGAGCTGTCTGGTTCTCTAGAAGCTACAGTAAAACATCAGACTGTTACATCACTTTCCCATTTTCCCTCACTGAGCAACACATTGACACTGCTTTACTCTGAAGACATTTTACTATAATGTGCTGCTTGAATTTGTAAGTTTCATTCGGAGAGGGCCTGAAAAATTTCACTTTGTGGGGGATATGGGTAAATAAGATACAGTATATAATACTGTATAGACGAGGTATAACAGCAAAAAAATTACCAAAATAGTTTTTTTTATCCAAAATATGAAAGATAATAATATTAAAGGTACAAGATAAATATAGCACCCTCCAATGTTAAAAAAAAAATGCAAAATG
Source organism: Dissostichus eleginoides (assembly GCA_031216635.1). Classification (NCBI taxonomy): domain Eukaryota; kingdom Metazoa; phylum Chordata; class Actinopteri; order Perciformes; family Nototheniidae; genus Dissostichus; species Dissostichus eleginoides. The sequence continues at coordinate 24,637,520 of CM062273.1, read as the reverse complement.
TATAATAAAAAAAGGGCGACTTCTTGTTGGTTTTACTGGTTGTTTGGTTTTTTCTACGGATAAACTTTTTGGTTGTCTCTTCATGTTAAATATATGCACCAAATTCCATACATGTACAAACAAAAGCATGGGTCGTGTTCTAGGGGCCACCGTTGAGCCATTTGTCTCTCCCATGGATTAGACCACATGTGTCAAACTCAAGGCCCGGGGGCCAAATCAGGCCCTTGGTGGATTTAATTTCGGCCCGCAGGATAATTTGTAATTACTATTACTGTAGATCTGGCCCGCCGGTATATTGCACGCACACCTTCACTCAATCCTGAGGATTTCCTCAGCTCAGAGCCTGACCCCAAACATTGATGAACTTGTACCCAAGATGAGATGCCAAGTATCTGGCTTGAACTAGCATCACAGAGCAGCAAACTGAGTTTCAACGGATGTTTCCTTCTGCACTTCTTCTCTCACGACAACAGGGCATGTTTTTTTTTTTCTTTGAGGGAAATTGTTTTTTTGAAGCTGTTGTTGGCCTGTGGAAAAATGTACTCATAAGAAATGAAGCTGCAGATAGAGCCATAAGAAATGAATGAAACTGATTATTTAATGTTTAATGTTGTTTTTATAGGCAATCATTTAAGCTTTGTTAGTTCCAGGTTTAATATGTGCAATAAGTTAATTTCAATATGTTATTACAATAAACATTGAACCAAGTCCGGCCCTCGACTAGTACCGATTTTTTTATTTTGGCCCACTGTGTATTTGAGTTTGACACACCTGGATTAGACCCAGATTTTACAAATATTATCCCGGTATTGGAAATTTGTGCCGGGTTTAATTCATTATTGGAGCAAATTTAGGCCCTCAAATATGTGTTAACTTAACAATAATTCCTGCAATTTCAATAGGGGCATTAAACCTGACTTTGTGGATGCCTGATCCCTTATAATGAAATAAAACTCTCAGTGTAAATCTGTGATGCGGTGGAGGAGCAGCATTGCTCTGGTAACAAATGGAGGCATCTAGTGGTCCTGATGGCTCACTGCTGGTGTCTTTAGGAACGACTCGTAGCCAGTGGACTCTGTTGTATTACTGTATGCCTCTGGAGTGTTTAGCCAAGTGATATTTAGTGTTATCTGTTTGTAACAGTCTAATTGGACTTCAAGCTTCCCTGTCTGTCACTGAAGCGATGCCAATCTCAGATTTGACTGTGACTCATGAACATCCAGGTGAAGATGGCAGCTTTTATTCTGCCTATCTGGAGCCACAAAACAGAGTCTAACACAGACAGGCAGGATAATCTTGCTCCACATTTGCATCGAGGGAATCAGGGAGCACTTCATCTGATGACCGCAGGCGGCTGCAGTCAGCCTGTTTCCTGTAGACACAGCCTGATACTGCCAAGCGTTACATCTGGGGGTTAGCAGAAGTCACTGGAAAGCTAAAAGAAAAATTGAGATGTATTGAGTTAAATATTCAAGCTAAAAACACAAATCAGTTATCAAAATGAAAGGGAAAAGGGCCGTTCGTTGTCACCAATGCAAAGGTTACACTATAAACTGCACAAATATTTGTCTATTAAAGATAAACGCATCAAGAACAATTACAGTCTAAATGTACACATAAAGATCAAGTTATTGATCTGCTTCTGTACTAACAGAGGAATTGCTGTGTACAGTTTTATAACATCGGAGACTACAACCCCTCATGTGTTTCTAAGGTTGGGGCTGGGCCTTATGACATCAGAGTTGTATAAGAGTCATTGAGGGTCAACCAAGCTGATGCTATTCATTGAATTATAAATATAGAACCTAGCATTTTTCGAGGAAATCTCGGCCTCTGTCTAATTCAAGACCTCCAACTTCATGGAAGTGAAATACTAAAGTGCAGAAGTGCCCCTTTAATATACAACTGACAAGTAGCCTACCTCCTGATTGACTGATGAATGATCCCTGATGAGTAGTAGCGGCCGGTTAATTTGTTGGAATTACCTTATTGTGGACACAAATAATAAGTCATTTGTATCAAAACATCTGCTTTTCACTAACTTATCATTATCTACAAACGTAGTCCTTGATTCTCAGTTATTGAGTCATTTTGGCTAATCATTATTTGGCCCGGTTTTTCCGGATTCACCATTTCTTGATAACAACACTGGACTTTGTGTACTTTGTGAAAACATTTTCCCCTTAAAGTTAATAAAATCATTCTTTTTTAGGTTTTGCACGTTCGACAGTTAGTAATCAAAAACACCTCCTTGCAGTTCCTGTGCTATATTATTTAAAATACTTTGACACGTCTTTGTCGCCTGAGGACCGTGAACTTGACTGTGGTGGAAAAAAGTTACTTACACAACTTACACCATTTGTATTTACATAGTAGACTTTAAAACTAGTAAAAGGTTGGTTTAGTGTGTAATGAAATAAGTAGATTATTAACATGGTCAGGAGGGGACAGTTTCAAATGTTGGATGAGGACTCCTTATTTACTCCAATGTTCAAATGTAAACAACAAGCTCTGACAGGGAAGATGTGAACACACATGTCATGGGTCATTGCAGCAATTACGACCATTTGCTCTGCATAAACAAACAAATGAGAGACAGTAATGCAGATGGAGAGATAGAGACATGAGTTACAGTGGGCATATGGGCTCTAATAGTTGCAGTGAGCATTTTTTCTACAATAATGAAAGCTTTCCTTATATGTAAAACAAATTTAAAGGGAAACATCCCTTGCACGCCATTTGCTCTGACCTATGAGTGTGATCTATGCTTCTGTTTGTATACTTTGTAGTTCTGTGGAATCAAAAGAGGAGTATGTTTAGTTTGCGAGATTGAGAAGAAAGAGAGAGGGTAATTTGTTGGTGGGGGAAGTACAGATGCATCAGAAGGAGGAAGGGCAAAGCAAAACAGACAATACAGCCTTGTCTGATTAACTCAAGTTCCCTTCATTGTGCCACCTATCACATTACAAATGTGTGACTTTTAACTACATCTGAATTTCCACAATTCTTCTGTATAAAGCAATTATGTTTTAGTAGCCTATATTGAATTGAATGTTTATGTCAGTTTGAGCAATTGGGAGTAAGTTGGATCTTTAAACCACTGAATCTTGACTATTGACAAAATGTAATATAATAATAACTTACAATTCAACCGATCCATTTAGCGCTGGCCATTATAACTCTTCATCCGTTACTTTTAGCTCACTATTACTCCTCAGGCATTAGCCTACATTTAGCCAACTATTCCAACCATGTATCTATTTCTTTAGGCTTTCTATTTCAACCTTTTATCATTTTCTTCTTGTTAGCAGTTTAGTGTACAGTGTAACAGTGAATCCATTCTGTTTAGCTATCTTTTCTAACATCTTTCTGAATATTGCTGTTTATGCATTACCTTTAGCTAACTGCTTAGAATGCTATGCTAGCTTTCCAACTTGTTTTTATACGCTCTCAATCCTCTTGTTTATATTTATTTTATTAATGTTTTACAATTTTTCTACATATCCCATGACAACTGCATAAATACCCTCTGGGATAAAAGTTCCCCATGGTTGAGAATCACTGATAATATGATTAACTGTGTTAATGTCTTGGATGTAATGTATATGTGTTGCTTGTCTGAACTTCACATGCTCTTGGCCTGTATACAGTGAGTACAAAATAGAGCCCTGTTATTTAAACCATGCATAGGATTCTGCACACAGCAGTTCAGTTTCCACGGAAGCTGTCCCACAACTCCCGATAAAACTCCCAGTAACACAGTCTGTCCAAACGGGTCATGACCTCTTGATTAAAATACAACCAGAGTCCAGCTCCTTCCTTGATTATAACTTAAAGCCAGTCAGGGGTGAAAGTAAGGTTTTAGCTTATTAAGTTAGGTTTGGCAATAGTTGGCAATATAGTGAATATATTAATGTGTTCAGTTTGATGGGCTGTCTTCTGAGTGGTTAAACATTACTAATGGTGTACCACAAGGTTCTGTTTTAGGTCCACTTTTATTTTCCATCTACATCAATAGTTTAGGTGAAAATGTTGATGGAGCAACCTTACATTTTTATGCGGATGATACCGTGATGTACTGTGCAGGTCCCTCCATTAAGGAGGATGTTGTTGAATTGCAAGCTTTTTTTAACATTATTCAGACTCAGCTCTCTGAACTAGAGCTTCTTTTAAATGTTGATAAAACCAAGGTAATGCTCTTTTCAAAAGCTAAAAAGACACCAGAGCCTGTTTTAGATATTGTAACTACGCAAGGAATAAAACTTGAAGTGGTTACCTGTTACAATACCTGGTATCTGGCTTGATGATTGTCTCTCTTTTAAACTTCATGTCAATAACCTGCTTAAAAAACTGAGGGTTAGGCTAGGTTTCTTTTGCAGGAACAAGTCCTGTTTCTCGCTTGAGGCCAGGAAAAGGCTAGTCACTGTGACCTTTTTACCTGTGCTGGACTATGGTGATTGATTATATGAATGCACCTGCCAATTACCTGAACAAGTTAGATGCCTCGTATCACAGTGCACTGAGATTTGTGACAAACTGTAAAGTATTAACCCATCACTGTACCCTGTATGCAAGGGCTGGTTTGCCTTCACTAACTGTACGGAGGCTCAGTCACTGGTACATTTGTATATACAAAGCCATTTTAGGGAAACTTCCATCCTACATCTGCTCCCTGATCTCACGGCGAATTGTAAGTGGCTACTGCCTGAGATCGCATGCTGTGGTTTCATTAAATGTGCCAACTGGTAGGACTGTCTTAGGGAAGATAGCTCTTAGATGCGCAGCTCCTCTGTCTTGGAATAGTCTGCAATTTAAATGGAAACTGAGCAATCTGGTGCCACTAAATGTTTTTAAAGCTCGGTTGGATGCTACTCAATCGGATGCTGTTGGTATCTGTTCATGTGTATAGTTATGTAAATTGTAATCCCTGTAATGATGCTGTATGATGTCCTTTTTGTTGTGCTGTTGTTTTATGTTTTTATGTTTCATGTGGAACCTACTTGAGCAGGTCTCCCTTGAAAAAGAGATCAATGATCTCAATGGGATACACCTGGATAAATAAAGGTTTGAAATTAAATGAAATGAAGTTTACAAGGAAGAGAAGAAGGGAAATTCTTGATAGGCTGTCCTTTGCTCTTCTCTCCTTCGATATAGTGCTGCCTCTACAAAACTGTTACTCACTGTCGTTGGGTGTTTTCCTTGAAACTCTGCAATAAAAACAATCTCAATTGGCAGTAGATTGTATGAGCAATCTTCAAAACACGTTTTCAAAATCTTTCTTTCATTATTCCAGGAAGTTTCAGGCACAGATAGCTGGGAATAAAGGTGGGGTTCACTTGGAGTTGAACCATTCTAAAACATCCGTAAAGAATTAGGCCCGAAAACATTGAATGACTCAAAAAGGAAAAGTAACTTTCAGATGCACTGAGTGATGCCTTGAATTGCATTTTTCTCCTGTATGTACTGAAAAGGTTGTTGGGTCATCAAATAGTGATTTATGTGAAAGATATTGCCTCAGAGATGTTTATGTGCAGGCATTATGTCCTTTTAAATCCCAAACAACCAGCAATCACTTTTACTTAACATACACATTCTTTAACTGGAACATTTCTTTATCTCTCATAAACACCTCCAGTTTGTGGCTGACAGCCAATGTATATAACCATTTTGGCTTAATTAGGAAATGCCTCTATTGTCTTCATTATTTGGACTGGAGCTAAAAATATTTTGGTTTCTTTCCTGCATGTTACTTTAACATTCAAAAGATCACCTTTAAGACTGCTGTTTGAACTTGAACTGGGTTCCTTTGTGTCCTCTTCTGCTGCTCTTTGATGCTTTCCAGCTTACTCTGATAAAATGTCAAATCAAAACATTCAGACAATCACTATGTAGACACCTTCAGCAGCAGTCATATTTTCTGTTCACTCCTTGCTTCTCTTATGTTTGTTCTTTGATTACACTGGGAGTTAACATGGTTTACAATGTCACTGTGAGACCAAGCAGTTAGGCAACAGGACACAGGAGTTGTTTAAATAAACTGAGTTTTTTATTTACCCAAATATCCGAAGAAAACATTATAAACCAAGAATCTCTAAAAATGAGGCCTATAAAAGAGTTCAACAGAAAATAAACATGACATGTTGACAGAACTCAACAAACTGACCTGCTACAATGACAACCAAGGAACCTATACAGTGGCTTGGCAAAACCAAGTTGAAACCAAGTGGTAATTAAGATTAACAGAATACAAAAAAGGCACTGACAAAACCCAAATCCCCTCTTTGACATGGAAGCAGGTGGTTTGTCCCAATCTGTCCCAATTGGCTGCTTGCAATATTTATGAGTCCTCAGCGCTCAGCCACGCCTTTTGCTGAACCAGGAAGTAACCTCCCCCAACGGCCACGGTAACTCAAAGAATATAAAGTAATTAATACAAATAAATACTTGTGTTAGCTGTGCTAACGTTTTGTAAATAAACTAAGTAATGGCAGAGGGGAGGACGAGGAGGAAGCTGGACAGCTGAAAGATGAGGAGTACGTTCAGCCACAGACTCATCCCTCCACGACACAGCACCAAGCGCCTCGGACAGTCCTTTGTGCCTGTAGCCATCAGGCTGCACAACAAGGGGTCAATAATGTAAAAATAAATAAAATAAAATCACTGGACATAAATATACACTGTTTCCACAACCCATGTTAATATATTAGTAGTAGACCAAATATGTAGATAGATATGTCACTATATATACAGATGTCCATTTACACTTGTCACTTTAACTCATTTCGTACTTCATAATTTATATGACCAAATATGTATATATGCTGACAGTTATTTTACTCTTATTTTTACTCATCTCCTATTTCATAGTCTTTTATTATTATTATCATAATTATTTTAAAAAAAAATCTTGATTTTATTAATCTGTGTGAATCTGTGCTGTCCTGTTTTTCACGCTTACCCTGTTGCTGCTTGTACAACTGAATTTCCCCACGGGGATTAATAAAGGTCCATCTTATCTTATCTTGCCTTGATGTCAAATTAAAAGCAAATAAGGAGTTTACCATCTAAATCAAATGTCTGGTAATAATAATTGCCATGTTTTACTGCAGCTGAACTGAAGCAAAACTACTGAAGGTGAGGGTGCAGTGTAATTGTTTTACCCTGTTTGGCTGTGGCCATCACACTGTGACACCGTCACATACAATGTAGCTGGCTGTTCTATTTATAAATTATATGAAAACAACATTTGAATAAACAACAGGACCTTGTTTGTTGACGTAAATGTGTATGATTTCCATAGTCTCTTTCAAAGTATTTCAACGTCACGTATGGGAGCTTTCACTCATTGTTTGTTTGCATTTGTTTGCATTATGTGAGTTAATTGCACTTTTTCTTTTGTGTCTCTGTTTGCTTCACACATTTATTTACCAACTACAGTAAACATGCAAATGTTATAGCTTGATAGCTGTTTTACCACTGAACGCTAAAGGGATAGTACAACTGTTTGGTGAATACAGTAGGCCTACACCTATTTTCCTGCTTGCCAACCAGCTGTTGATTTGAGCTTTGTCAATCTTCTCAATCAACTCTAGGCAACAAAGCAAATTGGTATATTTCCCAAAATGTCAAACTTCTAAAACTTTTAAAATAGATAACTAATTTTAGCTTAATCTTTAACCATGCTACAGTTTTGCTCCATAGCAAAACCACTTTGGTCCAGATTGATGTGAGGTGAATTTTTAACAAGATATTTAAGGGTCAAATGTTAGCATGATATAGTATAATAGTGAAGGTCCATCCATCCATCCATCTTCTCCCGCTTATCCGTGGTCGGGTCGCGGGGGTAGCAGTTCCAGCAGAGAGCCCCAAACTTTCTTTTCCCTGGCCACATCAACCAGCTCTGACTGGGGGATCCCAAGGCGCTCCCAGGCCAGCGAAGAGATATAATCCCTCCACCTGGTCCTAGGTCTACCCCTTGGTCTCTTCCCAGCTGGACGTGCCTGGAACACCTCCCTAGGGAGGCGCCAAGGTGGCATCCTTACTAGGTGCCCGAACCACCTCAACTGGCTCCTTTCGACGGGAAGGAGCGGTTCAACTCCGAGTCCCTCCCGGATGACTAAACTTCTCACCTTATCCCTAAGGGAGACGCCAGCCACCCTGCGGAGAAGACCCATCTCGGCCGCTTGTATCCGCGATCTCGTTCTTTCGGTCATGACCCATCCTTCATGACCGGTGAGGGTAGGAACGAAAATGGCCCGGTAGACAGAGAGCTTTGCCTTCTGGCTCAGCTCTCTTTTCGTCACAACGGTGCGGTAAAGCGACTGCAGTACCGCTCCCGCTGCTCCGATTCTCCGGCCCATCTCACGCTCCATTGTTCCCTCACTCGAGAACAAGATACTTGAACTCCTTCACTTGGGGTAAGGACTCATTCCCTACTTGGAGTGGACAGTCCATCGGTTTCCTGCTGAGAACCATGGCCTCAGATTTGGAGGTGCTGATCCTCATCCCAGCCGCTTCACACTCGGTTGCGAACCGATCCAGTGAGTGCTGAAGGTCGCAGACCGATGAAGCCATTAGAACCACATCATCTGCAAAAAGCAGTGGTGCAATCCTTAGTCCACCGAACTGCAGACCCCCCCCCCCACGACTACGCCTCGAAATCCTATCCATGTATATTACAAACAGGATGGTGACAAAGCGCAGCCCTGGCGGAGGCCAACCCTCACGGAAATGGGTCCGACTTACTGCCGAGGACCCGGACACAGCTCTCGCTTTGGGAGTACAGAGATTGGATGGCCCTGAGTAGAGACCCCCTCACCCCATACTCCTGCAGCACCTCCCACAGTAACTCCCTGGGAACTCGGTCATACGCCTTCTCCAAGTCTACAAAACACATGTAGACCGGATAAGCATACTCCCAGGCCCCCTCCAGGATCCTTGCGAGAGTAAAAAGCTGATCCGTCGTTCCACGACCAGGACGGAATCCGCATTGTTCCTCCTCAATCTGAGGTTCGACAATCGGCCTGACCCTCCTTTCAAGTACCTTAGAGTAAACTTTCCCGGGGAGGCTGAGTAGTGTGATGCCTCTGTAATTGGCACACACCCTCTGATCCCCCTTTTTGAAAAGGGGAACCACCACCCCGGTCTGCCACTCCTTCGGTACTGTTTCCGACTTCCACGCAACGTTGATGAGACGTGTCAACCATGACAGTCCCTCAACACCCAGAGCCTTCAGCATTTCTGGGTGGATCTCATCCCCCGGGGCTTTGCCACTGTGGAGTTGTTGACGACCTCTGTGGACCTCCCCCCGGGAGATTGGTGTTGATCCCCCGTCATACTCCAGCTCTGCCTCTAACATAGAGGGCGGAGTTGTCGGGTTCAGGAGTTCCTCAAAGTGTTCCTTCCAACGCCCTAACACTCCATCAGTTGAGGTCAACAACGTCCCATCCTTACTGTACACAGCTTGGATGGTTCCCTGCTTCCCCCTCCTGAGGTGTCGGACAGTTTTCCAGAACAACTTTGGTGCCGCCCGAAAGTCCTTTTCCATGGCTTCTCCGAACTTCTCCCACACCCGCTGCTTTGCCTCGGCCACGGCTGAGGCTGCTGCCCTTCGGGCCTGTCGGTACCTTGCAACTGCCTCGGGAGTCCCCCGGGATAACAAATCCCTGAAGGCCTCCTTCTTCAGTCGGACGGCTTCCCTGACCACCGGTGTCCACCAGGAGGTTCGAGGGTTACCGCCCCTTGAGGCACCTAAGACCTTGAGACCACAGCTCCCGCCGCGGCTTCGGCAATAGAGGCTTTGAACACCGCCCACTCTGGTTCAATGTCCCCAACCTCCACAGGAATGCCCGAAAAGCTCCGCCGGAGGTGTGCGTTGAAGGCCTCCTGAACTTGGGCCTCCTCCAGACGTTCCCAGTTCACCCGAACTACACGTTTGGGCTTACCAGGTCTGTCCAGAGGCTTCCCCCGCCACTCGACCCAACTCACCACCAGATGGTGATCAGTTGACAACTCCGCCCCTCTCTTTACCCGAGTGTCCAAAACATACGGCCTCAGGTCCGATGATACGATAACGAAATCGATCATGGACCTTCTGCCTAGGGTGCTCTGGTACCACGTACACTTATGAGCATCCTTATGTTTGAACATGGTGTTTGTTATGGCCAATCCATGACTAGCACAGAAGTCCAGTAACAAACCACCACTCCGGTTCAGATCAGGGGGGCCGTTCCTCCCAATCACGCCCCTCCAAGTGTCTCCATCATTGCCCACATGTGCGTTGAAGTCTCCCAGCAAGATTAAAGAGTCCCCTTCAGGAGCCCCATACAGGACTCTTTCCAGGGTCTCCAAGAAGGCCGTATACTCTGAACTGCTGTTTGGTGCATAAGCACACACAACAGTCAGAGTTTTCCCCCCCATAACCCGCAGGCGTAGGGAGGCGACCCTCTCGTCCACTGGGGTAAACTCCAACAACGAAGCACCCAACCGGGGCTTGTGAGTATCCCCACACCCGCCCGGCGCCTCACACCTTGAGCAACTCCGGAGAAGAATAGAGTCCAACCCCTATCCAGAAGTAAGGTTCCAGAGCCGACGCTGTGCGTAGAGGTGAGCCCAACCAGATCCAACTGGTAACGCTCCACCTCCCGCACAAGCTCCGGCTCCTTCCCCCCCAGAGAGGTGACATTCCATGTCCCCAAAGCCAGCTTCTGTCGCCCGGGTCTGGTCCGTCGAGACCCTCTGCTTTCACTGCCACCCTTCTGGCAGTGCACCCAACCCCATCGCTGTTTCCTGTAGGTGGTGGGCCCGCGGGACGGAGAAGCGGAGGTGTTGCCCATGTTGCCTTTTTGGGCTGTGCCCGGCCGGTGTCCATGGCAAGCCCGGCCACCAGACGCTCGCCGACGAGTCCTCCTTCTGGGCCTGGCTCCAGAAGGGGGCCCCGGGCTTCCTCCGGGCCGGGTATCCTCACTTCTGTTCGTCTTTCATGAGGTCTTTGAACCAATCTTAGTCTGGCCCCTTGCCTGAGACCAATTTGCCATGGGAGACCCTACCAGGAACACAAGGTTCCAGACAACACAGCCCCCAGGTTCATCAGGGCACACAAACCTCTCTACCACGGTAAGGTGCTGGTTCTTCAGAGAGGTCGTGAAGTGAAGGTACAAAATGTAATAACCTACAAGCTTAAAATCAACATGTAAGCATTTACAAGGAACAAATAGTATTTAATTAATTGTATAAAGACTAAAGGCAGGTAATTCACCAATCCATGCACGAATAAGTGTTGTTTTATGTCTGTAATGCTAAATTAATTATTGGAACTGTATGGGAAGTAATGCAATTTCATGCATATGCAATAGTTCAGAAATAAATCATTTAATAAATGACAATGAAAAAAAAGAGCAGCTGAAAGAGAGGAAATAATTGAGGGGATGGATTTAACAGTGGATAAAATGCCACCAGGATGAGTGGAGTTCTCTGATGGGACTTTTACAAATGACACTCTCCAATATTTGGATTACAGTATTGACATTTTGTCAATGAGTACAGTGGGAGTATGTATCTGTGGAGCTTCATGTAGTGAAATTGAGACCATACCTCTTAAATATATTACTGAAATGTGAATCATAGATAACTAGTAAATGTTGTACATAAAGTTATTTCACAAAATCTTGCAAAACTAATTCTGCCTCTCCAGTGAAAGGAGGAAACGTTTATAAATGACATGTCTTGTCATCCAGTTTAACATACTGAATATGCTTAGTGGCTCAAAATGGAGACAAAATAAAAAGAGCAGTGGTGTAAAGGGAAGTTGTGAAGAACATTTTACAGCTACAATAGATATTGAAATAGCCTTGTGCACTTTTAAAGAACACAGGCGTTCTTTACGGTACAAACACACCCACTTCCACAACAAGGCCAGTATTTAACAGTTATCTTCTTGATGTTGACCATGCAAAAACAAAAGACATCAATTTGGAGACCTTCATCAGTACTTTTCCTTTTATGAAGTACACTTTATACCTATGTCTTTAGTTGTGTGTGCATTTTGAAGCTAGCGTTAGCGTTTGTGGTACTTAAATCAATACAGATTGCTAAAAACACCCTATGGTACTTAATGGAAAAAAACATGTTTAACTTACATTTGAGAAGTCATGTGTTTACCGGAGGAATCACAACTGCTGCTGATCTCTCTCTATGGAGCCAAGATGGTGACAATAACAAATGAGAAGTGTCCAGCATCAAACTCTCAACTTCTATACTGTTTTAGGTACACACTACTTAGTTACGCACAGTGGACATCATATTGCCACAATTGTCAGTGTAAGTGCACTTACAGAAGAACTCACATTTAGACAGAATCAGACACAGTTGACATTGTAATCAGGGGGAAAAAAAGTAGAGGTGGGAGATAACTACCCAGCTAGAAATGTTTGGTTCTAAAAACATTCTGAGAATGTTACCATTCACTGTTCTAGGAATGTTTTCAGCGGGAAGTTTTCTTTTGGTTCTCAGAATGTTCTTCTGAAAGGTAGGATAACGTCTCTAAAACTTTCTTAAAATGTTTGGTGATAACTTTCTTAAGATGTTTTTGATAACCTTCTTAAGATGTTTTTGATAACATTGTTAGAACATTATGCCCTACTGTTCTTAAAACGTTTTCAGCGGGACGTTTTATTTTGGTTCCCAGAATGTTCTTCTGAAAGGTAGGATAACGTTCTCTAAAAACATTCTTAAAATGTTTGGTGATAACCTTCTTAAGATGTTTTTGATAACATTGTTAGAACATTATGCCCTACTATTCTTAAAACGTTTTCAGCTGCACGTTAGATTTTTTTATGTTGCCAGAATGTTATTATTTTAGAGTAGGATAACGTGCTTTATCGTTCCGATTTATCAGAAGTCTTTTTATTTTTTTAAATGCGACCAGCAGCTAGTACAAATCACTGTCGGTGTCACATGTACTGGAGGGGACCCAGAATCAGACTCGGAATCAGCTGGTGAAAGTAACATTTGTTTATTAGAAAAGGGGAGCTGGGAGTGGAGGTTGGTTATGGCGGCAGTGGGAAACAGTTTTTCCAGGGTGGGTAGAGGCCTGGCTGGTCTTGGTCTTTATTGTTTTTAACGTTGAAATTGCAAGTGCAACAGGTGAAGATGAAGTTGTTGCGGAATTGTTGTGAGCACCCTTTTCAAGACGACAATTTAGTGAAAAGACGGACATTATAACGCCGGGGGGCGGCGGCGGTGGCGGGGGTGTGTGTGTCTACCATAGGTGTCTACAGAAGGTCCAGTTGTGATAGACACGGTTTGCCACTGCATATCACATTAAAGGAACATTTTATAAAACACTTTCTGTCATCTCAGGCCTCAATAACATCCTCAAAACATCCTCTGAATGTTGTTAAAACGTTATGTCTTAGTTAACCTTAAACCTTATAGGAACATTATTTGAAATAATAAACATCCTAAAAAGGTTCTTTGAACATCAGATTAAAACGTTTCTTTAAAACATTATTAGAACCTGTAGGTAATGTAGCCAAAGTTGTGAGAACGTTCCCCGCTAGCTGGGTAAGTACATTTACTCAAGTACTGTGCTTAAGTACAATTTTGATATACTCGTATTTTACTTGAGTATTTCCATGTTATGCTACTTTGTGCTTCTACTCCTAAATCGTGTACTTTTACACTCAAAAAAGATTTTAGTTACACCTGGAGTAAAATTCACAAGCTACCCTGCAGCATACAAAGTAATTAAAATTAGCTGCACCTTTACCAGCTTTTATAACACTTTAATGCATCAAGAATTATTATTCTGAAATGGACCAATTTGAATCACAAGGACTTTTAGTACATTAAGTATATTTAGATGCTAATACTTATTCAAATCAAATTAAATCAAGTTTTATTTATATAGCACATTTAAACGCGATTTTTGGTCGAGCCAAAGTGCTGTACATGTAATAAAAACACATCACTACAATCACAATAAAAGACAATAATTTACAACAGAAATATAAAAAACAAAAACACAGGGAATAGTCAGGTGTCATGCTCCGCTCTGACTAGAAGGCCAGGGAGAAGAAGTGTGTTTTTAGTGAGGATGTTATTGATAACATCTTAATTGCAGGACTTTTACTTGTAACAGAGTATTCCTACACTCTGGTACTTTTACTCAAGTACAAGATCTGAGTACTTCTTCCACCTCCATGTTGTTGCATTATAATTCTCATGCAGATGACATAACATTCCTAACATTTCTGCATACTGAGGATATGGCAGGACACAAACATTTGACAAACACGGAAAAAACATATAAACATATACTGTATACAGTATGGTAACGACAGCAAAGACAAACATGCTGCGAGAATCCCTAGGGCTTACATCATTTATTGGGAATGGTAGGTCACGGTGACCAGTTCATATCATCTCCATCTCCATTTGCCATCATCAGCAGGCCTCTTGCAGAATCCGTTATGAAACTGCCTGTCACAAAGCAGTGGCAGCTTCGGCATCAAGTGTACTATTTAAAGGTCAAATCCCCCACTCTGCACAGCACATCTTTGGCGTTGCAAAACATTTTAACCTGTTAAACCCTGAGCCTGTTTTTCAGGTTTCAGGCTCGAAAATGACATTCCCAGAACAAATGACTATATCTTCACTTCTAAAAGGGGTACATTAATAATCTTTTTTCTCAAAGCAATGATACACCTGTGAGTTGGATGTAGAAAAGTCAGAATCAATATAGATGTTTTAAAGTAAATTCAGATTGAACATAGTAAAGAAATGTAAATTATAGTTTCCGTCCAAAAAAAACCCATTAGGCCTACTTATAGTGAAAACCACCCTTGAATGATGGGATAGTAGACAAAAAGCTTTAGGAATCCAAACTATAACATATAATAAGTACCCTGTATCAAGATCTAAGCAAAAAAAGTGACATTTGACCTTTTTAGAAAGGTTTAGAAAAAAAAAACCCACCTCTGGGGTCATTTGGGTGTATTTGCCATATCTCTGGCCCCCCTCGGTTGATTTTGGTGATTGACACCTATTTTTAACCGTTAGAGCCACGAGAATCGAGGGGAAGTTCCTAAATCCATCTAAACATTACCATTGGTGAATGAGAGTGATGCGCAGCCAGCATTCCCAAAACCGGAAGCTGGGTTACAGCATACTTACAGCTTTCATATTTATGTCAATAAACGGAGTTTATTGACATAAATATAATGATGGATTATCAGTAATCATTTCAAAGTGACACAGAGACATTGGATTAACCTTCAGCAGCGTTTTTATGCGTTTTAATGCCCTTGAACACAACTTTTGATCAGAAAACAGCAAAGGTAAGACGTATTTGCGTTTTGGCCCCGTAAAGCTAAGTTGTGTGTTGTCTGGTTTCGCTTTCGCTGCCACGAGTTTTGGTCGCACAGTGATGATACTTATACCATTGGAATCTGTGGAATCTCAGCTTTCATATGATATCTAGTTTGTGCAGATCCGATGAAGTATACAATATTTCTACCGTGAGTTATGTGCTAGTGCGTTAGCACTCTTTCGCTTAGTGCTAATTCAGAGGCTCGGTGTTAGACTTGTGTTTGGTTTCGGTAAAAATTGTTCATATCGTCAGGTAGCTGAGTTTCTTCCCGTTAAGTGGGTATGACACATTCATAGTTTGTTAAATGTTAAGAAGCCCTCAGACGCTGTTTCTTGCAAGATGTTGCGGGAGTCCCCGCCCCCGCCCCACGGGGCTCCCGCAACATTGTGTGAAGCTTGCATAGAGGTTGCACATAGATTGATTTCAGTCTGTTGAAATTGATTAATTGCGTAGTTTCACCATAAAAAAAATGTAATCTATACAAAACTTTTCAAAATATTACTATATGATCTGTTGCATTTTGCTTACTTGGTAGGTCTAAAAGCTTTTGATAAAATATGGCTTGATTCACGGTTCACGTTTTAGTTGTACAGCAAGACCTTCTTGTAAATTTGTACACAATACAACACCAATTTGGGGTTCAATTTCCAAGACACAACATGTGAACAGGAGCACATGTTTCCACTGTTATCAGGCCATTAAATGGGGCCTTTGTTAGGAGCAAGTTGGCTCCATCTGAAACACCAGAGTGGGAATCAACTGATATGGGCCATTTAACGGACTGATATCATTTGAAGTGGGTAGCTGAAAGCTGATGCAGGTAGAGCTAGTTGGCTTCTAATCACAAGGTTGGTGGTTTGATTCCCAGGTCCTCCATACAGTATTTATTTTTCAATTCATGTGTAATGGTGAATCAGAAATACTTGTATAATAATAATTGGTTTTCTGAACCAAGATTGAAGATGTAAAGCTTTGAACATGATTTAAACACTGGAGATGAAGGAAACATAATAATAACAGTCCTATACTTTTAATTACTTACGTATACTCGATCAGAGTTTTGTTTTTCAGATATTAATGTTTAGTCATATTTCTTTAAATGTATACTTTTTTATCTACATAGTGTCACAAGGTGGATTGTCTGCTGTTTTTACATGACTAGCCATGCACAAGAGCTGTCTGTTTCCTGTACAACACTCTGTTACAAAACTGATAAAAAACGCTCTATGAATAAACTTTGCATGACTAGCCTGTATTATGCACACTTCCATATTTTATTTAATAACGTATTAAATATAGAGGACGTTTAGAAACATGACACTACAGGTTAAAATTCACCCTTCTAAAACACTGGACTACACAAGATATAGCAATTACAGATGAGCAACTAAATTAAAGTATAGTTGTGAAAGACTTGTCATCTAAGGCTGCTGTTCTTATTAACTGCTAAATATAAAGGCTTTGTAAACAAGTGTTATCACTTATCATTTGATTAAACATTGACAGTTTCCTGAAAGTTCATTTACTTTAATCGTAAAAGTAAAAAAGAGTGTTGGGGAAGTAACTTTAAAACTGTGATCAATTACTCATTGCGTATTATTATTTTGAAAAGTAATTACATTTATTTGAGCAAAACTAAGTAGTAGTTTGGATAGTAGCTTACCAGTGGATAAAGTTAGCTAACCAATTACGAACATAAACGGCAACTTTTAAGATGCAGTCAGACACATTTCAAATTTCAGAAAGTTTATCAAGCAAAAATGCAAAACTTGCTCTGGTTGCCGGTTGTTTTATCATTTTAAATGTAATATATTTGGGGTTTAGATTGTTAATAACTCCCATTAGACACCACCTTGTGTTCTTGAAATATGTGACAATCATCTCCTTTTATTTAAACATTTGATAAACAAACAACAATTTTCCTAACGTTCAAATAACTGGTTTGTTATGCTCAGAATATCCCCCTATAGATTTACAGATGTTTATCTTGATTGTGAATAGCAAAGCTCGAGGTCTGTTTACCATGCTCCAAAGCCCATGACGCCTTGCTACGCAACTGCTTATGTAAAGTCAGAGGCCACACTTGTTTGTAACTAAAGAAAGTTTCCAAAAAAACATTTGTCTTGGCAGCCTGCTTTGTGTGGCATTACTAAAGGGAACCCTCGGATGCATTCCTCCACCCTGCCTGGCCAAAAATGGCAAGAATGCGGGGTGACTCTTTCTCATCTCTGCATGACCGGGCAGCCCTTCAACTCGGGCTGTGGGAGCTGTGACACATCGGCGGAGATACAGTGGCACACTTCACCAAAACTTCCCGGAGTGACGCGCACTGGCCGCCGCTCCTCCCCGTTAACAGCGAGAAGAGAAAGTTCCTTCTTCTGACTTTTAATTCTCCTGATGTAGCGATAGTTTGACGGAGAGAGTTTTTTCAAGCGATACAGACAGTTTGGACATGAAAGCCCTAAACTTCTAGAAAAGTTTCTTGAAAGTTTTTCTCCCCAAAGCTGCGGCATCATGAAGCCACTGTTGCGCTCCTCCAGCGACTTTCTTTGGATTCTGTTTTTCTTCTGCGCTCTCCCCAAGGTAAGAAGAAGGCTTTCATTCATTTACATTTTGCTCAGAATTGAACCAGGTGGTGTTGTTTTGTTCTTGACAACGGGGAGCTTTGTTTGCGTGATGAAGGTCAGCTTTATCACACAGGTGAGACTGCACCTGTTGCGCAGGTAGCTGCTGTGCTGTGAGGAGATTTCATTCTCATGAGTTCGTGGCAAAAAAGTTCAGGAATAATAAAACAATTTATTCTTAAGAAGCATATGTCATGGCTTACTATAAGGAGAAGAATGGTCCTTTGAGAGTTTTAATTGGATTCAAATGTATGTCAGCAAGTAATTCATATCGACCTTCACATGGAGAGTTTTAACAATGGAGTGGTTATTTATTAGAAGGACCAAAGAGCATATATTAAGTCTTACAATGTTGGATACTTGTGGAAATATATGCATTTTTCAGCACTATTTTGTCAGGATTAAGTTGAGCACTCTAATGAGATGCTTTAAATTGGGAGTCTTTGTTTTGGTCAGTTATGTATTCAGGATTGCACATGTCAGCACATTTGAACAAAGCGTACATAACAGTACGTTTGAGGCATTAAGCAGACCCACCTGTCCTTGTCCCACTGGTCTTTCTGGAGAGAGAGAGAGGGAGAGAAAGGGTGAGAGAGGTTGAGAATGGCATGTGAGGATGTGTGCGGCCAACACAAAGGGGTCAGGAATGGAATGAGGTGCAGCTCATTGGCATGTCACTCCTGCATCTCACACTAACTCACCAGTTAATTAATAGGTACTACTGTACATTGTGATGGAGTCCACTACAAACAGAAAGGTGTGCCATCTCAATTTGAAAACTGAATTTGGCTTCATGAATATTTGAATAATTACAATCACAAGATCTGTTACATTTAGAAAAGTTCATATAAAAGGTCATTCTAATAATTTGTGGTTAGGCCTAGTGCTTTCATGTAATTTCATACCACAAATGAGTAAAACGTACAATATTAGCCTAAAAAATGATGTGGAGTTGAAGTATACCGTAACCTCAAATTGAAATACTCAAGTAAAGTACGAGTATGTCAAATGTTGTTACTTTCCACCTCTAACTTTCACTTTACCACTATCAATCCTATTGCAGCCAATATCCCCTAAATAAGATCAGTATTGACACCACCATCAATTTGGGGTGTAGAATGGTGCAAGCTCTTTTAAAAATATTCAAGAAAGATTTTCTAGAGCATTACCAATTTTTACTTTCCTCACTAGAAAAAAGACCAAAGCACTTTTTGCTGAAGAAATACTTAGAGCCTATGCAGTCTGCCTGTCCTCTCTCTAAAGAGGAAGTAGTGCTACAGGTTTACACTGCAAAACCTCTAAATGAGGAGGTTAGGGTGGATATATGTGCATAAAATGCAAAATGTGTGACTTGCACACCAGCATAGATCATGCTTCGAGGTTACTATTTTTACCAATGTTCATGGCTTCCATTAACGATGTTCAACACATTTGCCACACCCTAACACAACTTCACTATGAGGGCTTCATATAAGAAAGCAATTGGCGCTGACAATCCACCTATTTACCTTTCACTGCTGTTGATGTACTAGTTATAGCTTTTAATGTCTTTACATTATTCAATGAAGCTTATTCATTTCTATACAAACTGTGAGGTTGACTTTCAGAAAAAAATTATATCTAAATACACACATACATTTTATAACTTATGCCCGTATAATTAAGAAATGAAATCAATGAAATCTAACTCAGTTACATAAAATGTTATTATCCATTTGTCATTGCATTAAAACTGACACCGTTAATATTTTGTTCCCTTTCAGTAGGGATTTCAATTTGAGTATGATCCTATTCAAAGTATTGAAACAGTTCTTGTTTATCAAGCAAAAGAGAAGTTTAAGTTCCCGAAAAATCTAGTAAGGATCCCTGTGTCAAAACAAAAAATGTGTTATTGTTTCCTAAATGTAGTTATTTACTGTTTTACAGTGAAAGCCTAAATAATTATTTATGTTTAAATGAGGAAGTAAAGATGCAATGGGATGTGGACTTAATCAACTTCTATGAAAAGTACACACGCTAAGCAGAAATGAACAAAGGCTACACGGGTAGACATGTAAATGTGAACTTTCCACTACCACAGTTGGTATTAAAAATGTGAAGGGAAAGGCAGGTTTACAGACTGATAGTATAAGATGGCTTTAACTGTGTGATTTAGCAATCAAGAACATTTCTACTGTGTCTTATAACTACCCATTTTTTAGGGATTGCTAATAAATATTAAAAAAAGAATCCGTAAAACATCACAAGTCAAAGTTGGGCTCAGAAGTAATTTAGTTAAGACATACGGAAGTCAGGACTTTCTTGTTTAGAAACAAATCCAGCTGCTATTCCAACATCTAGTCTTATGATGAAATTAAAGATGACATGCCTGATCATATCACAGCATTTGGACACTTAGAATCAGCCCTCAAGGATAATATATATAATTGTGGTCAGTTAGCTTCTACTTACACAGGAAAAACACATTTAACATTTAAACAGAGAGGCATTATGAGATAGCATCTTTCAGTTGTTGAGGATGATGGCTTCTAAGAGTAACACAAAACCTAAGGTTCCGTGGGACAAAAACATATTGTTTTCTTTTATTTTTCTTTGTCAATTTCGCCCTTTCCTCCTACTTTTCACTGCCCTGCTATTTTCCATTCACTTCTTCATAGTTCTTTAAATGTTTCTTCTGGGTCCGAGGGTTCGTGAGCACTTACAGAAATTAGGAAGTGACTGTTGTGGTGGGGCGTTGTACCTTTGTGCCAATCTACGGTCATGGAAACTAGTCATTGAGGACGAGTTGCAGATCATGACTTAATTACTAAATATACGTAATAGCTAAGCCATTTAGAGACAACAGCATATTTTTGCTTTAAAAAAACGGTATAATGCATTTTGGTCATCATACAGGTCATTATATAATCTTGAAAATGCATCAGAATTGACATTTGGTTTGGAGACATAGTGGCTTAAAGAACAAAGGAAGTTATTGTAGAAAAAAGGGAAATACTTTGTTTCCCTGAAAGGACATTTTTGCATGCTGACATTTTCCACACTGAACAAGCTACCATTAATAATCCCCTTATCCCTACGTCACAATCGTCACGTTATCTACCTGTTTAAAGTTAATATTTCTGGTCAGGTGTTCTGTTTTATTTACTTTGTATCTAGGTTTAAATTTCAGTTCCCCTTAAAAATAGAATTTTAGACTTTTACCTTATAAGTAAATGTTGGACTTTGATACTTGTCAACACCGTGATGACTGTCAGTTGTTAGAATTGTTTTCTTTCACAGTGGTGTTGTACAGTAGAATTTCAATCCCTTGTTCAATTCCCCATTGATCACAGGAGTTTTCACTCAGTTGTAATTAGGAAAAGATATTATGGAATAACAGGAGGTCCTCAAGATCTCTGAAGAAAACGACAAACTTTTATTTATTTTACAAGGTAACATTTTTTAAAACCCCTGGGCAGAAGGATGAAGGGTATAGTGCCTACATTTTAATGCATATAATATGTACTGAAACTTAAATTCAGGATATTAATTGTGTGTCAACATCACCATTTTTTCTAGTACGTTTAAATTAGTTACTGGTTGAAGTAATTTGTCAGATATATAACCACATATTAAATACTATTCAGTATTGTATTCTATATGAACGCAATGTCTCAATGGGAATCATCAAAGTTAGATATACAAGTGTTTTTTCACTAAATGAAAAAATATATATACAATAAACAAAATGTGTACTTAAATACACCAATCCTTTCAGTAGTAAAAATCTGTTTGATGTAGGATTACAAATATGCTAAAAATGTACTGTTTGTTGGCATAGTCTAAAGACATTGCGTGCAAAGTCAAAGCTTGACACATTAGTGATCCAGGAAAGGTAATAAACTTTGCATGATTATGGAACCTTTCTCTGTTCCAATGCACTGCATTGTTATACTGCAGTGTTTCTCCCTCTTTCTCTGTCTGTGGACTCCTGACAGCATGCAGAAGTGAGAGAACAGTGATGTTGCTATCAGTCCAGACATCTTGGAACAAGGAAATGTGACGTTCTCTAACACTTACAAGAACTGGCCCGTCTGTGGCTTTGGACTGTGAAACACTTTCTTTCTGGCTAGCTGCTATTCTAATGCCTTACACTACTATAAAATGTGAGTGACGTGTGAGGACTTATTTCTTCAAGTATCTTTATCCAAAATGTATTTCACTCAATGAAGCTTTGAAGAAAACTTGCATCCAATTATTGATCTAAAGTGCAAAAGTCACAAGTCAAGTCCTCCTTTGTGGAATGCTGCACCCCCGCCCACTCCCATCCCTCCTCTGACTGTATCAAGACAGTCTAGTTTTAAATTAACATCCCAAGCATGCTGCCATCATCAACCAAGGTTTCGACTGGAAGCTCAGCCTGTACAAAATGAATTACAAAGAGTCACAGTTCCCCAGTCCATGTAAATGAGACACAGGCTCTACTCTCGGCCTCAAAGGCCTTATTGTCAGCAGATAGCTATCTTTCTACCAGAAGCCTCCGAGCAAGGCTGCAGTGGGGATAAAAAGTACAATTTCTTCTTTTCCACTTGTCTTTCTATGTATTGAACAGATGGAGTGCTGGAGATGTTCAAGTAAGATTTGTAATGCCCCGTTAGTACAAAGTGAACAAATAACAAGCTGTCTGTGGCAGCTGTATAAATGTCTGGTTCTAAAAAACAAGTTTGACTAAATGCACCCAGTTAGCTATCTCTAGGAATTACAATGTAGAGGTGTTTAGTTTACATGTATGGATTAGGGATGTCCTAGAGATCTGCAGATACTGAGTCTCAAGACGATACTTGTATTTTCCTGATAAAAGAGTTGCATCATCGCATCATTGTGTGTGTGTGTGTGTGTGTGTGTGTGTGGGTGTGTGGGTGTTCAGATGTTCATGGTTCCCAGAGGTTGCAACCTAATTCATTTGGATTTTCCCTGACTGTTTTCTGTAGTGCCAAAAGGTGGTTGACATTTTTACTTTTTTTGTTAAATTCCTCAAATGGAATGGATGGATCGCCAAGACATTTGACACAGCTAGTCGTTCCTGTTTCCGAATGAACCAGATCATGTTCTCCAGGGTCACATGGCGTAGGTTCCTATCCCAGCATACATTGTTCTTTAAAGCCTACATCCAAAAAGGGAAAATACATATATAGCCACAGTTTCTTTGATCATTTAAAGGTGGTAATTACACCCTTTAATAAAGCACAAAGCCAGTCTAATACAAATCCCACAGAATGATTTATTTCCTCTTTCATCCTCACAGAGCACACATCACACCCCACGCTCCACAATCCACTTTAACACATTTCAACAACACACTGATCACACTTCTATGATCAGTGTAATGGCCCAGCCCTCTATTTCTCATCCGTGGGTGTTGGTTCGTATGAATGCATGCACATCTCAGCAGCAGCAAGAGGAAGCTCTTTTGGCAAGTGCATTGTACTCAGATGGGTATCTGCAGGGAGCAGCTCCACACTGCACAGCGCTGGGAACAGTAAATACTACGTCACTCATTTCCATAGCCACTGATGTGGCCTGCGATAGCAACAAAAGGACAGAAGTGTGGGAGGCTGATACTGTACCTGGAGACAAATACACTCACAGCCGTCATTTTTTTTTATGATTCACGTTCCTATTGTATTCCACAGAGGGACACACATTTAATTTATCTTGTGGAGTTTTGCGCTATTCGTGTTCACATATAAAAGCTATAACTCTCAAATGCTATATTATATACTACTGTATAAGAATACAAATATATAAAACGCAGACTTCTAAAAAGATCATTTGCATGCAGAAAAAAAAATCCACAGTTGGTCCATTACAGCAAACAATAAAAAGTGTATTTAAATGATCACTACCAACTTGTTTTTTCTTACTCACTACAGATGTCAATGCTTTATAGGGTAGTATTATTACCAGCATATTCTGAATAAAACTTTATTCTAAGTTGGTTATAAATATGTGTTCTAAATATCCAGATCATTACAAAAATTCCAGAGTTGAATACATGCATTGTGCTATTAAATATATGGGATTATAGGAGTAATTTTTCTACATAAATACAGTATAAACTATTGAAAGAGAAGTACTTATCACTATAGGTAAAGGAGAACATGTTTTATAATTGACTGACCCTTTAAGTGGTAGTGCTTTTAGTGTAGGATAGGTCAAAGCTAATGGGTTCTTCTGACCTTGTGAATACATCTGTATAGTCAGTGGGATAAAGTTAGAAGCAATGTTCATGACTAATTTTGGACCCTCCTAGACTGAATGTACCTACAATACAAATATTTAAACACACATTATACTGGAGAACATTATTTTGGGAAATATAAGATTTGTAAAACCTTTATCTTGGTAATTGAAAGCAAACCCAAAGGCACGCTTTAAAATGGTTTTAAGAAAAAATACTTGTTTAGTGGACAAGTGTTGATTTATTAGTCTATGTTGTGCAATTCTTGTCTTCCTTTATTACCTTAATGAGCTGGACATATGAAGTACAGCCTGCTTAACTTAGAAGTCCTTAATGTTGCTCATATCTGTTATCAGGGGTCTCTGGGTGGGCACAGGAAGTAACAGGAAGTTATGTTAGAACAGAAACAATGATTGGGATTCTTATAAGCTACTAAGGCAACACACTTTAAATAGAAAACAAGTTGCCAATTTAATAGACTTCTGACAGAAGAAAGTGAGAGTCTCAATTTTCCCAAAATCTCACAATCATAAGTAATGTTTGAGTTGACGGCTGAAGTATAAGCTTAAAGTGGAACGCTGAAAACACAGACACAACATATTTGCTTTGAAATATTGTGAATATCTCCCCTGGTAAAGAAATTATAATATAGTAGAAAAAAATTACAATATATACAATATGTACAGGGGTTTTATATTGTATATGACTATAGGTGTAGAAAACACAGGACCGCCACGGATGATGGAAATAAATGTCTTTCACACAACAATAAAATCAAGTTGAGGACCCAAGATGTTGACACACAAACGCTGCAAATGAATAAAATAATACAAAAACAAACAGTCATTTGCGACTAGACAGTTGAAAAAAGTAAAAGGACAGGAAAAAATCAAGGGCGAAAACTATCATCAACTTTTTTGCATTTCTCCATTTCTTTTTTTTCTATACTGTTTTATGTTGCTAATCATCAAGACACCTACATGTTTTGATTTGCCAAATAACATAATGTGTGCAGCAAACAATTCAGATGTACAGTAGAGGAATCCACTTTCTTGAATCCACTTTCTTGACTTCAAAGAGCATTAATAAAGAATTGTTCTTATATTTT
Organism: Dissostichus eleginoides; assembly: GCA_031216635.1. Lineage (NCBI taxonomy): Eukaryota > Metazoa > Chordata > Actinopteri > Perciformes > Nototheniidae > Dissostichus > Dissostichus eleginoides. The sequence goes on along the minus strand of CM062273.1, from coordinate 24,612,198 downwards.
CCATTTTCATTTTTTAAATAATTTATCTGATTATAAGGAGCTAAGGTTAAATAGCCAACATCTTTTAATGTGATTTATTTTCTTGATTGTTTTTGAGTCTTGAGTGTTATTATGGAGGAAGGAACCGGGTTGTTATCAGCAGCAAACGCAGACTACTGGGAATGAAAGGGAATCAGAGAGTGGCAGGCAGGCTGCCTTTAGGGTTGATGTAATGTTTATATAGTGGTCAGTACAGCCATTTCCTCCTCCTCCCCATGCAGACAGGCCCAGTCAAAGGGCAAATATACAGTACACAGGGCAAAAGGGTCATTGGCTGAGTCGAAGCCAAGAGCGTTTTCACAATGAAAATAAAGAAGTGCTCCTCAAGTGGGAGTATTGTTTCAGAAGAAGTAACGCTGGAGATCTTATTTAATTTGAGATGTTCCACTGCATGTTCTAACAAGCTGACAAATTATTATTTGTATTTATTGGTTTCCATATAATAAGTGAATATTCCTTTTGATTATACGTAAGCATTTGCCTAGTAATTAAGTGATCCTAAGGTCCTGATTTAAGAGATAGACTGAGTATTACAGCAGGGAGGAAGGATGTACAGATGGGTGGAGCTGAGTCCAAGTAGATATGCATACAAGAAAAGACATCCATTATGTGAACTTAAGTATTTCTAGGGCAGTATATCCCAAATGGGAATTTGGGTTTGAGCTATTTCTGCTCTCTGACTCAGTGCCAAGGCATAATGGCTTGAGAAGTTGTTTTGTTTATTTAGTCAGGAGGAAAATAAGTGATACTTAGGAAGAGCGCCAAGGGAAATAAAGCATTTGGGAATCATAGGTCAGAGAATTTACACCCTCCGAGCTCCGTTTAAAAAGAACATTTGTATGAAAACATGAGATTCATGCATAGATCGAGAAAGTTTATTTTTTCTGACAGTCAATCAATCAATCAATCAATGTTTATTTATATAGCCAAATATCACAAAAATGTTACATTTTTCTCAGTGGACTTCACAGTTTGTACAGAATATCAGTATGACAATACGACACCCTCTGTCCTTAGACCCTCACATCGTACAAGGAAAAACTTCCAAAGAAGGAAAAACCCCACAGTTTAAAGGTCCCATGTCATGCTTTTCCGGTTATTACCCGTCCCCTTATGTGTTATGAAGGTTTTTATGCATGTAAATGGTCTGCAGAGTCAAAAACCCTCAAAGTACACCCTGTAGGAGTAAAACTCTAACACAGAAAAGACCTCCCCAAAACGCCTCGTTGGAGATTTCTAATTTTCCAATGTTTACTTCCTGGGTACTCTGACGTGGGGATACCCAGACGCCACACCCTCTGCCAGCCTTTCACGAAACAAAGCTTCCCAAACCTTTCAGCGATTCATGCCGGATATGTACAGCGTAGGGCACTGAAGAACGATGCTGTTCCTACTTTGTTTGGACCAGCGGGAGATTCGGGTACACAACCTGTAAGTATTCATTGTTGTTTGTGTATTTATGATGTTTAAAACAAACAAGGTATCTACCACGACTGTTTAAATGGGTAAACGTTTTTCGGGCTACTACATTGGGATCGCGGAGAAATGCTCTCCGCAGACCCCTTCTCACAGCGTTATAAACCTTTTTCTTACTCAATATCAAGTGTAACAGGACTGGGCAGATAAAGAGAAAAGTGGTAGTGCAGCAATCATGACAGAGGCAGTGTTCAAATCCAAAAAAGGCTTTATTGCTATCAAACTCAAAAATACCTTCCATTAAACAAAGGCTAATGTAGCCGGGCCGCTAACCGATTACCAGCTTACCAAAACGTTCCCTCACACTGGGAGCCTCCTGCTCCCTCCATGTGCCACACACAACTGAGCAACTCTGTGTGCTTTGTCTCCCTTGAGGGAGTGATTAGCACCAGGTGTGAGGTCTCCACACCTGCTCCCAATACTGCTAATTGGAAGAGGGTGGAGCCACCTGTTGGGAATGTAGGTGCCTCCCACTACCCTGCCTCTCAGCCCCTTACACAAGCCACACTTATTGTTTTTACTTCGGCTGTGAGTGTTTATGTGTGCTCAGGATGAGTTTCGCTTGTTCTCGCTGTATCGCCGACACGGAAGCCTGTCTGCTCCTCGCAGCAGCTCGCGCAAGCTGCGAGCAGCAACGAGCCTCTCAACGTTGCCACCAATCAGAGCACACTGGGCTCACAGGGAGGGGGGGGCAGGAGCTCCAACAAGCCGTTTAGGACAGAGAGTGAATACCTGGTGAATACACATACTTTACAGAGATGCTGTATGAGAAACCGAGTTTGGAAAATTGCACAGTATAAATCTATTTTAGTATACCTCAACAATGGAATTATGATCAGTAGAAATGGCCATGACATGGGACCTTTAAAGGGGAAAATGGGAGAAACCTCAGGGAGAGCAACAGAGGAGGGGTCCCTCTCCCAGGACGGACAGACGTGCAATAGATGCCGTGTGTAAATCGAAAAGATAATACATTTCAGAATACCTTTATTAGTCCCACAGAGGGGAATTTACAACATAGGTAGACCAAATGTTTGGAAATACATGTGTCTATAATAAGAAGATGAATCCACGAGGATGTCAACAATCCTCTGGGAGCCATCAGGGAAGTAGTATGATGAAAGTCAGGCAGGACCACAGTGACAGGTTCAGCCACGACTCGAAATCCAGCACTCAGATCTAGGACTCAGGACTCAGGATCCAGGACTCAGGATGCAGGATCCAGTGCTCAGGATCCTTGACACAGGACCACAGCAACAGGATCAGCCACGACTCAGGATCCCGGCGTAGAGAGACACCAAAAAGAAATTTGGGGGAAGCTGGGTTATTCGGAACATGAGAGTACACAGGTACAGACAGAGAAAAGGAAGAAGTAAGGTGTCCCCCGACAGTCTAAGCCTATAGCTAGGGGCTGAATCTAATCAGCCCTAACTATAAGCTTTATCAAAGAGGAAGGTCTTAACCGCACTCTTAAAAACGGATAGGCTGTCTGCCGCGCGAACACAAACTGGAAGCTGATTCCACAAAAGTGGAGCTTGATAAGAAAAGGCTCTGGCTCCCATTGTACTTTTAAAAACTCTAAGAGCAACCTACAACCCTGCATTCTTGGAACGCAATGCCCTAGTAGGACAGTAGGGTATAATGAGTTCTTTAAGGTAAGATGGCGCCTGCCCATTAAGGGCTTTGTAGGCGAGAAGAAGAATTTTAAATTCTATCCTATGTTCTATAGGGAGCCAGTGCAAGGCAGCCAGAACAGGAGTAATGTGGTCCCTTTTCCGAACTCTGGTTAGTACGCGTGCTGCAGCATTTTGAATCAGCTGAAGCGACTTAACTGACTTCTTGGTACACCCTGATAATAAAAAGTTACAATAATCCAGCCTTGAAGTAACAAATGCATGGACTAGTTTCTCTGCATCGCTTTGAGGCAAGATATGCCTGATTTTTGCAATGTTACGTAGATGAAAGAAGGCGGTCCTTGAGATTGATTTTATTTGTTCGTTAAAGGATAAATCATGATCAAATATAACACCAAGATTCCTTACAGTCTCATTGGAGGCCAAATTAATGCCATCCATATTTAATATATTTTTAGATAGTTTGTTTTTCGTAGAGTCTTTGGGCCGAGTACAATAACTTCAGTTTTGGCCGTGTTTAACATAAAAAAATGTAAGGTCAGCCACGTTTTTAAGTCCTTGAGGCAGTCTTGAATTTTATTTAGATGATTGGTTTCATCAGGCTTGATGGATAAATATAGTTGAGTATCATCCGCATAACAATGAAAATGTACAGAGTGATTCCTTATAATATTGCCTAACGGAAGCATATATAATGTGAACAAAATAGGTCCAAGCACTGAGCCCTGTGGCACTCCATGGCTAACTTTGGTTTGCATGGAAGATTCATCGTTGACACACACAAACTGAGAGCGTTCAGATAGATAGGACCTAAACCAGCCTAAAGCAGTTCCCTTTATGCCAACTAAGTGCTCTAGTCTTTGCAATAGGATGTCATGGTCGATAGTATCAAATGCAGCTCTGAGATCGAGCAAGACAAGAATAGAGACAAGTCCTTTGTCTGAGGCTATTAGAAGGTCATTTGTGACTTTAACCAGAACTGTCTCTGTGCTATGATATGTTCTAAAATAGTCCGAAAATCTTCAAATAAATCATTGTTTTCTAAGTAATCACACAACTGTTTTGCGACTGCTTTCTCATGAATCTTTGAGAGGAACGGAAGATTAGAAATAGGTCTATAGTTGGCTAAAACCTCTGGATCGAGGTTGTGCTTTTTAAGAAGAGGTTTTATCACTGCTACTTTGAATGATTGTGGAACATAGCCTGATAATAAAGATATATTCATAATATTTAAAGGGAGGCAATGCTCATGACACGCATTTTTAAATAATTATCATACGATAAAACAGACCAGTCTCTGCCAGTCTTTATTTATTGTTTTTAATCTGATGACGTTATCAGTGATTTTAAGCTGATTAATTACCGAAATAACATCAACCCTGTGGGCGGCACCATTTTGACGAGTCACATGACTTATTTTACCGGACGTGACGTGAACTATGCGTTTGGACAAAATTACGTATGTGCTTCGTCCATGTTGTTTACTCTAGTTACTCTCCATTGTTCTCACAATTCCATTGAAATATGCCTCATTGTATTTTCTATCACAAATTATATTTCAAGATAAGCTAAGTTTCATTTTGACTTTTTAACAGCCAGTCTCAGTTCTGTCAAAATACTCACAGCTAGCTGAGTGCTTCTAGGGCATTTTGATTGTTTTCACCTGTTCATTGAGAAAAATGTCCACTTCATGTATATATTTATTCAGATTTTTTTGGCTGTATATATCTCTTTAGTGATTTATGTTGCCTGATACACGTCCTCGTGTTTTGGTTAATACATTTAATTTCATAGTCAATGTCAACATCATGCCACCATAATAATTAATCTGTGGTAGCAATATATGTATATTATTTACACTGTGAAATATCGGTATATCTAAGGAAATATGTATGAAATTATTACTTTTTAATGATGAATTAAACAAATAAGATGTTTGGCCTGAAATGAACGCTTTTCTTATTTAATATTCACGATTGATTTATCATCATCATCATCATCATCATCATCATCATCATCATCATCATCGGCCTTTTCTTTTGGCATTGTATTTTTGACATGCTTGACAATCGGCACTACAATTTAAAAATATTGTGCATATGTTAATTTTAATTGTAAAGTATATAATGCTAAGAAGAAAGGGCTGTACCCGTCAAATTTACCCACCTTTCATTTATTGGTTCAACCAAAGAGGCGTTTCACATCCTTCATGGCAACCAGTGCTGTTCTCAATACAGCTTCTTCTAACACCACAGTGCCGAATTCCCTGTGTAAACATATGCAATCCAAGTCGTCGTGACCAGTTTATTTTCAAGCTCTTCAAGCTCATGACAACATATGTTCATCAGAGGATTGTCCATGGCTACACACCGACTGCAAGTACACCATTCATGTACAGGTCTCCCTACTCGCCCCCCGAAATCAATTGCACGAGTAAAGGGATCGTCTCCAGCAAGATCACCGTGCTGGTCATCCTCATCGTCACTGGATTCCTGACGGTTCTGGCCACTTGGCTCGAACCTATATGGCTGAATTCCCCCATCCAATCTCTCCACATTGCTCAAAACTTCTTCCTCGGCTGACGAGTCCGAACTCAAATACTCCGCCATGTTTTCGTCGAACGAGCTGTTCGTGTGTTTACAAAGTGAACGCATAGATGACGTCACGACCTAGTTTTTTGGATCATGTGACTACTGAAAATGGCCAAAATGGCAGCTGCCTGACGGAATATACAGGTTTTGATAAAAAAGAGCTATAAAATCATTATTTACCGGGGAATATCGCTGATTTCTTCAGGGTATGGTTTAAACATAATGTTTCACTAAATACTGAAGTTTTTATTAATTATCTAATGAGTGGACCCTTCCTTTAATAAAGAAGTGCTAATTAATGGAAAAACTTCCTTTAACAGCTTAGTTGGAATCGGGTCTAAGATACACATTGATGGTTTAGAAGAAAGAATCATTGAATTCAATTGTTCAAGGTTTATGGCTGAAAAGCATTCTAATTTACTATCTAGTGTAATATTATAACTTACATTTCCGGGAGCTGTTGATAACACTATACTGGTCAAAGGCAAGAGGTCATTAATTTTGTTTCTAAGAGTAACAATTTTATCATTAAAAAAGCACATAAAATCATTACTACTGAGTGCTATGGGAATAGAAGGCTCAGTAGAGCTGTGGCTCTCTGTCAGCCTGGCTACAGTGCTGAAAAGAAATCTTGCATTACTCTTATTCTCATCTATTAATGAAGAATAGTAAGCTGCTCTCGCTTTACGCAGTGCTTTCTTATATTCATTGAGAGTAATATGCCAAATTAAACGCGATTCTTCAAGTTTAGTGGAACGCCATATCCTTTCAAGTTGTCTCGACTTTTGCTTTATTTTGCGAGTTTCGGCATTATGCCATGGAGCTAGTCTATGTTGTTTTATTTTCTTCTTTTTCAAAGGAGCAACAGAGTCTAAATGTGTTCGCAGCGCATCTGTAGCACAACAAGATCAATTTGGGGTGGTGTACATTTTGTATAAGTTTCCTCCCTTACATACAGACAAGCTATCGAGTTAAGTATTGATGGAATCTCTTCCTTAAATTTGGCTATAGCACTAACGGATAGATTTCTGCTACAGGAACTTTTGACTAATGGTTTGTAATCTATTAACAGTACTTCAAAAGTTACTAAAAAATGGTCGGATAAAGCAGGATTATGCGGTTCGACTAATAGTTGCTCAATTTAAATACCATAAGTCAGAACAAGGTTGAGACTCGAGAGTGTGATTATAACAGTGGGTTGGTCTATTTACACTCTGACGGAAACCAATAGAATCTAATATAGAGTTAAATGCAACAGTAAGGCTATTTTTATCGTCGTCAACATGAATATTAAAGTCACCTACGATAATTACTTTATTTGTTTTAAGTACCAAAGTTGATAAAAACTCAGAGAATTCTGATAAGAATTCTGAATAAGGACCTGGTGCACGGTACACTGTAACAAATAAGATTGGCTGCAATGTTTTCCAGGTCGGATGCGTAAGACTAAAAACAAGGCTTTCAAAGGAGGTATAATGAGCTGTTTTATTCTGTATCTGGAGCCAGAAACAGTTAAAGGTCCCATGTCATGGCCATTTCTACTGATTATAATTCCATTATTGAGGTATACTAAAATAGATTTATATTGTGCAATTTTCCAAACTCACATTGGTTTCTCATACAGCATCTCTGTATAGTATGTGTATTCACTCTCTGTCCTAAACGGCTTGTTGGAGCTCCTGGCCCCCCCCTCCCTATGAGCCCAGTGTGCTCTGATTGGTCTGCTCGCCCACTCTGTTCTGATGAGTCCACCACCGTTACAGCGGGACATCAGTCATTATGTGTTACAATGGCGTTAGCAACCAGAAAATCACCAGCAATGACAAACAGATGAGAATGCTGCGTGGGGTCTGGGTGCCGTGTTGGCGGGACGTTGCGGGGCTCGCTGCTGGAGCGGACAGTGTGAGCTGGCTTGCTGCGGGGGATCTGCGAGACAGCGAGACACAGCGAAACCCAGCCTGAACCCAGCCCGAGCACACACACACCTGCAGCCTGGCTGTGAATCTGCGTGTGTGCTCAGAACGAACCCAGGCCGAGCCCCGCCGCGTCTCGCCGTCTCAGGCTGAGTTCAGGCTGAGTTCAGGCTGAGTTCAGGCTGAGTTCAGGCTGAGTTCAGGCTGAGTTCAGGCTGAGAAATCCGCGGAGCTGCAGCTGAGAAAAGATTGAGTGTGTGTGTGTGTGTGTGAGGAAGTCCGCGGATTGGTCCAAATACGTTACGTCACTATACCCAATACGTCACTGTACTTACTTCAGAAAACAATGGAAAAAGAGAAATCTCCAAAGAGGCGTTCTGGAGCAGCATAGACAGGTATTTTCTGTGTTAGAGTTTTACTCGCTACAGGGTGTACTTTGAGGGTTTGTGACTCTGCAGACCGTTTACATGCATAAAAAGCTACATAACACACAAGGGGACGGGTAATAACCGGAAAAGCATTACATGGGACCTTTAAAGTTCTATCGTTGAATTGATGCAATGTTTAAGTTCGTCGTCCCATTAAATAAAAATGTATTTCACTACACAAACTACATTTTTTGTACTGCTTTATAAATAAATTGTACATGTTTCTGTTGTTGAGGTTCAGATTTAATTTTCAATCACAGCAGCAGTGGCAGAAATAAATGCACCACAAGGTCATTTTACTAGTTATTCTGAAGCTTTTGATTATATCACATGATCTTTATCAGCAGATATAGTTTGCTATATCTATTTTATCCGAGCACTTTAAGGACTTTTTATCCATGTTGACGCAAAATTAAACATATCAAGTGGCTTCGCCAAACCAAATTGAAAACAATGGGTAATTAAGATGAACAGAATACAAAAAGACACTGACAAAAACCAAATTCCCTATTTGAAATGGAAGCATGTGGTTTTTTGCAATGTTGCCTTATTGGCTGCTTGCAGTATTTAAGAATCTTCAGCCACGCCTTTTGCTGAGTATCATTCTTCGGAATTGGGTATTGCACTCTTGCAATGTAAAACACACAATGAAATGATTAATTGTTAGGCCTGTCTTTTTTTGGGGGGGGCAACAGAGTTCCCCAGGGGCCCACACCCTTATAAATATTTCCGCGAGGGAATTAGCAACTGGGAAGTTGGCAGGCGGAAGTTTAGCAGTACTTTGCACATTATGTACATTTATGTAATATATTTAGTAATATTTCCTATTATACTATGGGAGTGTAAATATGTATTAGGTTTATATATATGTTTGGTTAAAGGTTTAATGTACATATTTAGAGTTTTGCAGATTGCACAAATGGTACGTGCCAGCCAATTAAGGTCAAAGGATTCCTATAAAATGCAGCCATTTTGTGTTTGTGGTTGTTTTGTGTGGTGGAGTTCAGCCATGTTGTTCACAATGAGAAGTAAATATAAAGTTTTTCATTTTGAAACGCGGAGTTGGACTTGTGTATTCCTCTTGTGCCTCCGTGGCCGCTCGGGCATTTGTAAACGCCTTAATAGACCCTTTCCACAGCAGACATTTTGACTTGCCAAAGTGACATTTATAAGTTAAGCGTTAATGATGCACTCCACTTAGCTGAGGTAGATCCAGGGCTTTGGTATTGTACATGCTGACTCATTGACCTGGCTTACTCACACACTTAAAGGTGGGGTATGTAATTTTGGAGAAACCAGCTCGAGTGCGCTAGAATTTGAAAGTACACAACCGGAAAAAATCTGCCTCTTCCTTCAGACTTCCTTACAGAGCCCCTCCTCCAACACACACGAACGCGCACATGACCAATGAGGGCACGAGATAAGTTTGTGCACAGATGGAAGGCTGACAGGCAGGTAGGCCATCCAGTCATTTTAGCCGGGCCGGCTAAAATAACTGGTCATGCTTTTTACAGCGCCACGGCTTCCAATCCACAGATGAAATTTTGTTACGTATTTATTGTCAAAGCATTTCATGTATTCATTGCTATCGGGATGTTAAGAGCATTCCATGGAATATAACAAAAAGTGTTTCTGAAGTGAATTACCTACCCTACCTTTAATTTACACATGAAGAAAAAGAAATATTATCCTACATTTGGAGTCTTGTTTCTGAAAAACACAGAAATGTAAGTCTAATATTTACTCACCTGTTGGCATTGCTTTGGTCAACTCCAGAGAAAAATATCTGTGTTCAGCTAGATGTCTAACTTTCTGGTTAGCTTCATCCTGCTAGCAACATAGCTTGCTGTAGGCTATTTGCAGTTTGGTGCTGGACATTTTGAACATAGATAGTGTGTTTATTTAAACTTTGAGCTAAATCCATCTGCATGCTCTCATTAGAAATGAGATTAAAGAGAGGGAAGACCTTAAATAAAATGTCCAACAGTAAAAGCCAAACTTAGCTAATGTCAGGGTTGAGCTAAACGAAGCTAACAGCTAACATCAGAGCTGCAGCTTGGTGTTTTTATCTGTTGTTAATTAAGGCAAGTATTAAGGAAATATAAAAGTAGTTTTAATTTAAGCGATTTGTTAGATTAGAAGTTTAACATCTAAAGTCTAGAGATTCTCTTTTATTTCTAAAAACAAACTTTACTATGGGGGGGGAAATATAACATGTGTGTCACTAAATTACACAAAGTGAGGCATTTTCCCCAGTTCCAATTTATCTGACAGGACGTTAGTGTAAAGCTCAGCCACACTTACACCCCACATAAACAGCAGAAGTATAGTTTTGTTGTAGGCCTATACTTCCTCATACTGTTCCTCCTGTTACTGTGCATTTTTTTTTAAATAATCTGTCGTTTTGTTAATATTTATTTTTAGAACCAAATAGGCCTACTGCCTTTTCTAAAATATATTACATTTCAATTAAATGTTTGTTATAATTGCACTCGGTTAAACTAACGTTGACGGACACTAAACACCCTGGCTTCACCAGATCCTCAAAGCACTGACCCCTTAAACTCCTTGTATAATGCTGGGATGGCACCGCTGTACTTCATAAAGGAGAAAAGAGTCCCAGAGGAATGAAAGGAAGGGTAGGGTCAATGTTGTTCAGAAAAAGAAAAGTTAGTAGACGCCTCTCTCCAGGGACGGGTGAGTGAAAGGGTCAACCTCAGAGCAAAATGAACCTTTCGCTTTTTTCCCCCTGGCTTCCTGGGCTGACGAATGTTTGAGTTGCTAGGTTGTAAGGCCTATTCCAATATGCTCTATTCTTTATAAAATGTCTAACTCCAATTTACTCTTATTACCGTGAATAATTAATAACAATATTGATAAATCTTTCACTAAACAATATCTTGTCACTATAAATCTATAAACAGATATACACTGTTCATTATAATAGTTTATCAGATACATAAAACAAAAGCCAATGCAGTCTAACCTGAGTCTAACACACAACCTTGTACCACATTCATGATAGTTTATTTAGATCCTAAGGGAATAAACAATGTACACATTTACGAAAAATAATCAATATTTTAATAGTTTGAGTCATTTTTTGAAACTAAAATCACTAATTATCTTTGCGGTATGGACCCGTGGTCAGAAAACAAAACATCTGAAGATGTCACAAGAAATAAAGATATGATCTTTTTCCACAATCTGTTTGACATTGTAAATACTATATCATTGGTTGATGAAATCGAAGATGTTAGTGAAAGTTCACACAATAATGAGAACAATCACTAATTGCAGCTTAATGTTCTGTCTAACATGTTGTTTAAACATATTTCATGTTGAAGTACAACCTGATTAGACCTGGTGTGATGCAGGACTGCTGTAATTGTAAAGATATTCCGACATTATCAGGATTTAATGATTGAGGTTTATCTTTGTAGTTGAGAGAATGATGAAGTTTTGAGCAATGATGCAATGTGTTTAATGTTTAGCTGTGCGGTAAACAAACTGAAAGGCTACGTCAGCGAGTCACTCTGGGCTGATGAGGTTTTGGCTAATAAGTAATGTAGAATCAGAGCTGTGTGTTTAGTCCTGATACCAGGACACAGGAAATAACCATGGTAGAAATACAGAGTTTGAGTTTTGTGGCCAAGAATGTGTACAGGTATGTGTGTCTGTGTCTGTGTCTGTGTGCATGATATTGTTGTTTGCTGTCAACACTTCTAGTTGTTTCAGAGCAATAGAGATGAGGAAGAACAGTGTTTCGACAACACTTCCCCAAATGTAACGTTATCTGAGAGAAGAGAATAATAACTGATGGTTGAATATTACCAGGTTCTCTTGTTCGTTCCAAGTGATACAAAACCACAGTCTGTCATTAGTTATGTAAGACACTATCCCATAAAACGGAGCTTGTGTATTTAAAGAATAACTCTTTTGATGACTCTTTTTTTGTTTTCCTCTTCCTTTCTTGTTTGTATAGATTCGATATACATTCAATTGTCTACTTTTGGATCTCACGCTAAATATTAATATCAGTGCATATATGATCAACACTTCTTGATAATCAATACTATATGACCAAAAGGTATTAAAATTAAATACCCAGCAATATTTATCCATTAGAATGTAATTAATGGCAAAGTAGTAACGTCTTTGAAACAGCATTTAGACCTTCATCTTGAAAAAGATTCAAGCAGTGTAGTTATGGCAATGAAGATCTTAGGTCCCGAGCTCCTCCAACAATGCAACATATTATATAAAGGACATAAGACAAAAAAATATATACTGTATATATTGCAAATGAAACAGAGTTCGATACATTCGAATAAAATAGTGCAGGTTATGTTGCTAGACCAGTCTACCAGTATTGCTGTTGAAGTTAACTATATTAGTGAAATACAAATAAATACTGTTTGATCCAGTGATAACTATTAATATAATAAATTAAATAAATTCTAAGATGCAACCAGATGAATGCTTTGGGTTATGGAGGCACTTAACAGAGCTCAGGCGTTAAGCAGTGTTATTGCCTGGGGGAGGAAACTGTCCCTGAGTCTGGTGGTTTTGGTTCTGATGCTGCGGTACCGCCTGCCAGACGGCAGCAGACAGAAAAACATAGTGTTTTACTGGTAGGACTGACAAAAGGCTGTTTTAAGAAACCATTAAAAAATTACCTGGTTTGCAGTGCTATTTGTTGTTGCTAAATGTACTGATTTACTGTGACATTGACTGGGTGGTTGGTTTCTAGTTGGTGGTTTGAAGCTGTGTTAACTCAATGCTGACCTCTGCTGGTGCAAGATATTTTACTCTGCTTCTCTCTCCACAGGTCTCTACAGAAGAATGTAAGTACCCATGTGCTTTTTCCAAAACATATAAGTTATCACACGTGTTAAGAACCTCATTCCTGATGTTATCTTTTTTTAAATGTACGTTTTTTTTAACTCCATTTCTGCTCTTCTTGTTCTCGTATCTTTTAGATAGAACATGTGACAGCAATATCACCGAATACTTAACGACAACAACAACCACAGTCAGGATCGGATCCAATTCAAGCTGCACCATCTCAATCGGGCAAAATATCTCTGAAAATGGTTTGATAACTGGTTTGATTCCTGGAGCAATCTATCAAATCTTCTTTGACTGTTTGAACTGCTCCAAAGAGGCCACCACAAGTAAGTGTGTTCACTCTATTGAATCTAACCAAACCAAATGTAAAAAAAAAGATGATAACAGTGTTTTAAAATTGTAATAGTGAAACATTAATTATTTTCCCCACCGACTTCTCTCTCACTCACAGAGCCTGAAGTAGTCAGGAATCTCTCTGTCACTGAAATCACAACATCCTCTATATCTGTGATGTGGAATAAACCAGAGGGGAACAGCTCTTCCTATAGAGTACAGTGGATTGATGGAGATGAAAAAGTGAATCAAACACAAATAAACATTACTGACCTGACTGCTGGTGTCCAGTATGATATAAATGTTACTGCAGTGGCAGATGATGGCAGTACTGAAGGACAGAGTACCCCTGTTTCTCAGTACACAAGTAAGTAAACATTAACTGTGTTTCATGAAGTCAGATAGAAAGACTCTGCTGAAGACTTTATTGTACTGTATAGCTTTTTTGGATAAGCAAGGGTTCTCTGATGTTATGAAACACTTGGAAGTTGCTTTTTGTTCTTGCAACTCTCACTAGTTCTTTATTTGTCTGTCTCTAAAAAAAAATCTTCCTCATTTCGATTTATCCTGCACTCACAGAGCCTGAAGTAGTCAGGAATCTCTCTGTCACTGAAATCACAACATCCTCTATATCTGTGATGTGGAATAAACCAGAGGGGAACAGCTCTTCCTATAGAGTACTGTGGAGTGATGGAAATGTCCCTAAAAGTGACAAAGTAACTGAAACAAATATAACCATTACTGACCTGACTGCTGGTGTCCATTATGATATAAATGTTACTGCAGTGGCAGGTGATGGCAGTACTGAAGGACAGAGTACCACTGTTTCTCAGTCCACCAGTAAGTAAACATTAACTGTGGTTCATGAAGTCAGAGAGAGTCTGCTGAAGACATATGTTGTTGAAGACTGTCTGCAGTGATCACAAGCAGGATGATATTTGTGAATATAGAATAGAAGTTGTTCCCTAATTTGCTGTTCGTCCTTAGACTGATGTTGATCCTCAGGCACAACACGATTACACCAAGTACTAAAGGTTTTACTCAAAGAGTATTGACCTCTCCTTTCCTTTTCCCTTTTTAATACAAGTTTTATTGCACTTAATAGCTTTGTTTAGGTTTTTGGTTAAGCAACTGTGGTCTTGTGTCATGAAACACACTCTGGTGTAGTTGTTGTTCTTGCCACTCTCAGTAGTCTTTTACTCCCTGGCTTTTAATATTCTTCCTTCCTCATCTTGTATTTATCCTGCGCTCAAAGAGCCTGAAGTAGTCAGGAATCTCTCTGTCACTGAAATCACAACATCCTCTATATCTGTGATGTGGAATAAACCAGAGGGGAACAGCTCTTCATATCGAGTACAGTGGAGTGATGGAGATGTAAATAAAAGTGAAAACGTGATTGAAACCAATATTACCATTCCTGACCTGACTGCTGGTGTCCAGTATGATATAAATGTTACTGCAGTGGCAGGTGATGGCAGTACTGAAGGACAGAGTACATCTATTTCTCAGTCCACCAGTAAGTAAACATTAACTGTGGTTCATGAAGTCAGATAGAGAGAGTCTGCTGAAGACATCTGTTGTTGAAGACTGTCTGCAGTGATCACAAGCAGGATGATACTTGTGAATTTAGAAAATAAGTTGTTCCCTAATTTGCTGTTCGTCCTTAGACTGATGTTGATCCTCAGGCACAACACGATTACACCAAGTGCTAAAGGTTTTACTCATAGAGTATTGACCTCTCCTCTCCTTTTTACTTTTTAACACAAGTTTAATTGGACTTGATAGCTTTTATAGCTTTTTGGTCAAGCAACTGTGCTTTCCTGTCAGGAAACACACTCAGTGTAGTTTTTTTTCTTGCCACTCATTAGTTTTTTAATTCCCTGGCTCTAAATATTCTTCCTTCTTCATCTTGTATTTATCCTGCACTCACAGAGCCTGAAGTAGTCAGGAATCTCTCTGTCACTGAAATCACAACATCCTCTATATCTGTGATGTGGAATAAACCAGAGGGGAACAGCTCTTTCTATAGATTACAGTGGAGTGATGGAAATGTCCCTCAAAGTGACAAAGTGACTGAAACAAATATAACCATTTCTAACCTGACTGCTGGTGTCCAGTATGATATAAATGTTACTGCAGTGGCAGGTGATGGCAGTACTGAAGGACAGAGTACCACTGTTTCTCAGTACACCAGTAAGTAAACATTAACTGAGTTTAATGAAGTCAGATAGAGAGAGTCTGCTGAAGACATCTGTTGTTGAAGACTGTCTGCAGTGATCACAAGCAGGATGATGCTCTGAGGTTTCTATAAGACACGTCCAGGTGTAGAAAAACAACTCCTTTCAAAGGAGAAGTTGTTGCTTAACTTGCTCTTCATCCTTAGACTGACGTTGACTCTCAGGCACGATTACACCAGGGGGTTAAATGTTTTACTCGTAGAGTAATGACCTCTTCTCTCCTTTTTACTCAAGAACCTGATACAATTGGAGTACCTATTGTGTCCACAAACACCTCCTCCATCTCTCTGAACTGGACCCCACCTCCTGGTGAGGTGCTCCTGTACAGGGTAGAGTGGGATCATGGTGGAGTCAAGACGATCAGAGACACCAACAACCTCTTTGCTGTGCTATCAGACCTGATCCCTGGCACTAGCTACAACATCTTAATAGTTGCTGTTGCTGGAGACAATCAGACAACAGGAGATCCTTACGAACTCACCATAGTCACAAGTAACCATAAGTTTCATTTTTGTAATAGCTTGGTGTAGTTCTTTGGATAAGAAACTGTTCTCTGCTGTTATGAAACACTTTTGTGTAGTCTTTGTTCTTGTCATTTTCACTAGTTCTTTATTTGTCTGTCTCTAAAAAATGTTTTTCCTCACCTTGTATTTATCCTGCGCTCACAGAGCCTGAAGTAGTCAGGAATCTCTCTGTCACTGAAATCACAACATCCTCTATATCTGTGATGTGGAATAAACCAGAGGGGGACAGCTCTTCTATAGAGTACAGTGGATTGATGGAAATATCCCTAAAAGTGACAACGTGACTGAAACAAATATAATCATTCTGACCTGACTGCTGGTGTCCAGTATGATATAAATGTTACTGCAGTGGCAGGTGATGGCAGTACTGAAGGACAGAGTACCACTGTTTCTCAGTACACCAGTAAGTAAACATTAACTGTGTTTCATGAAGTCAGATAGAGTGAGTCTGCTGAATACATCTGTTGTTGAAGACTGTCTGCAGTGATCACAAGCAGGATTGTTACGTCCCGGCTCGTGGAAAGTAACATTTAACCAGTTGTATTTGGTAAATAAGAAGGAGTTTTAATGAAGTGAATACAATAAGTTGGCAACAACAGCCACAATCAAAACAAAAGCCACAAAGGCAGCAGTTTAAACACACACCAAATGGAACTGAGGAAGACTCTTTAAGTAAAAGTTGTATTACATGTTACACAAACCAAACAAACAAACAAACAAAAGAACCCTCACCTCTAAGGTGGAAGATAAATGGGGCTAACAAAAAATAGACTCTTGTAAAACACAGCCTGGGAACAAATTAACCACAGTTAATATTGTTCCTCAGTATAAACCGAGTTTACACAATTAAACACACTTTAGGACAACTTGTTAACCACCGTTAACAAGACTAATATATAATGTTCAGAGAGGATATTGAGAGACGTCTGACACAGATTAAGACCTCTCTCGACTAACACGGTGCACACGGTCTTAATCGCTGTCGCCGGAAAGAGTGCGCAGGGATTGGAGAGTCGGGCCTGGCATGCTCCAATCCAGACCTTCGGATCTTCGGTCATGCCTACCGGGGGGAGGGACAGGAAGCCGGCATCCAATGACGTCTGGGCAACAGCACAGCTCATATACATATCACACACACACAGCTGCAAACAATCACAGACAGGTTAATGGGCAGAGAAGAAGCAGCAGCCGTAACAAGGATGATACTTGTGAATATAGAAAATAAGTTGTTACCTAATTTGCTGTTTGTCCTTAGACTGATGTTGATCCTCAGGCACAACCCGATTACACCAAGTGCTAAAGGTTTTACTCAAAGAGTATTGACCTCTCCTTTCCTTTTCCCTTTTTAACACAAGTGTTATTGCACTTAATAGCTTTGTGTAGCTTTTTGGTTTAGCAACTATGGTCTCGTGTCATGAAACACACTCTGGTGTCGTTTTTGTTCTTACCACTCGCAGTCGTTTTGTATTCGCTGGCTCTAAATATTCTTCCTTCCTCATCTTGTATTTATCCCGCGCTCACAGAGCCTGAAGTAGTCAGGAATCTCTCTGTCACTGAAATCACAACATCCTCTATATCTGTGATGTGGAATAAACCAGAGGGGAACAGCTCTTCCTATAGAGTACAGTGGAGTGATGGAAATGTAACTAAGAGTGACAAAGTGAATCAAACACAAATAAACATTACTGACCTGACTGCTGGTGTCCAGTATGATATAAATGTTACTGCAGTGGCAGGTGATGGCAGTACTGAAGGACAGAGTACCACTGTTTCTCAGTACACCAGTAAGTAAACATTAACTGTGTTTCATGAAGTCAGATAGAGTGAGTCTGCTGAATACATCTGTTGTTGAAGACTGTCTGCAGTGATCACAAGCAGGATGATGCTCTGAGGTTTCTATAAGAGACTTCCAGGTGTAGAAAAACACGTCCTCTCAAAGGAGAAGTTTTTGCTTAACTTGCTCTTCATCCTTAGACTGACGTTGACTCTCAGGCACGATTACACCAGGGGGTTAAATGTTTTAATCGTAGAGTATTGACCTCTTCTCTCCTTTTAACTCAAGAACCTGATACAATTGGAGTACCTATTGTGTCCGCAAACACCTCCTCTATCTCTCTGATCTGGACCCCACCTCCTGGTGAGGTACTCCTGTACAGGGTAGAGTGGGATCATGGTGGAACGAAGACGATCAGAGACACCAACAACATCTTTGCTATGCTATCAGACCTGATCCCTGGCACTAGCTACAACATCTTAATTATCGCTGTTGCTGGAGACAATCAGACAACAGGAGATCCTTACCAACTCAACATATTCACAAGTAAACCACACCCTCCGAATTTCCCAGTTCTAATTTTTTAAATCACAATTTTCGTCAATGTTGATCCTCAGGCACAACACGATTACACCAAGTACTAAAGGTTTTACTCAAAGAGTATTGACATCTCCTTTCCTTTTCCCTTTTTAACACAAGTTTTATTGCACTTCATAGCTTTGTGTAGCTTTTTGGTTAAGCAACTATGGTCTCGTGTCATGAAACACACTCTGGTGTAGTTTTTGTTCTTACCACTCGCAGTCGTTTTGTATTCCGTGGCTCTAAATATTCTTCCTTCCTCATCTTGTATTTATCCCGCACTCACAGAGCCTGAAGTAGTCAGGAATCTCTCTGTCACTGAAATCACAACATCCTCTATATCTGTGATGTGGAATAAACCAGAGGGGAACAGCTCTTCCTATAGAGTACAGTGGAGTGATGGAAATGTAACTAAGAGTGACAAAGTGAATCAAACACAAATAAACATTACTGACCTGACTGCTGGTGTCCAGTATGATATAAATGTTACTGCAGTGGCAGATGATGGCAGTACTGAAGGACAGAGTACCACTATTTCTCAGTACACCAGTAAGTAAACATTAACTGTGTTTCATGAAGTCAGATAGAGTGAGTCTGCTGAATACATCTGTTGTTGAAGACTGTCTGCAGTGATCACAAGCAGGATGATGCTCTGAGGTTTCTATAAGAGACTTCCAGGTGTAGAAAAACACGTCCTCTCAAAGGAGAAGTTTTTGCTTAACTTGCTCTTCATCCTTAGACTGACGTTGACTCTCAGGCACGATTACACCAGGGGGTTAAATATTTTACTCATAGAGTATTGACCTCTTCTCTCCTTTTAACTCAAGAACCTGATACAATTGGAGTACCTATTGTGTCGGCAAACACCTCCTCCATCTCTCTGATCTGGACCCCACCTCCTGGTGAGGTGCTCCTGTACAGGGTAGAGTGGGATCATGGTGGAGCGAAGACGATCAGAGACACCAACAACATCTTTGCTGTGCTATCAGACTTGATCCCTGGCACTAGCTACAACATCTTAATTATCGCTGTTGCTGGAGACAATCAGACAACAGGAGATCCTTACGAACTCAACATATTCACAAGTAAACCACACCCTCCGAATTTCCCAGTTCTAATTTTTTAAATCACAATTTTCGTCAATGTTGATCCTCAGGCACAACACGATTACACCAAGTGCTAAAGGTTTTACTCAAAGAGTATTGACCTCTCCTTTCCTTTTCCCTTTTTAACACAAGTTTTATTGCACTTAATAGCTTTGTGTAGCTTTTTGGTTAAGCAACTATGGTCTTGTGTCATGAAACACACTCTGGTGTTGTTTTTGTTCTTACCACTCGCAGTCGTTTTGTATTCGCTGGCTCTAAATATTCTTCCTTCCTCATCTTGTATTTATCCCGCGCTCACAGAGCCTGAAGTAGTCAGGAATCTCTCTGTCACTGAAATCACAACATCCTCTATATCTGTGATGTGGAATAAACCAGAGGGGAACAGCTCTTCCTATAGAGTACAGTGGAGTGATGGAAATGTAACTAAGAGTGACAAAGTGAATCAAACACAAATAAACATTACTGACCTGACTGCTGGTGTCCAGTATGATATAAATGTTACTGCAGTGGCAGATGATGGCAGTACTGAAGGACAGAGTACCACTGTTTCTCAGTACACAAGTAAGTAAACATTAACTGTGTTTCATGAAGTCAGATAGAAAGACTCTGCTGAAGACTTTATTGTATTGTGTAGCTTTTTTGGATAAGCAAGGGTTCTCTGATGTTATGAAACACTCAGAAGTTGCTTTTTGTTCTTGCAACTCTCACTAGTTCTTTATTAGTCTGTCTCTAAAAAAAAATCTTCCTCATTTCGATTTATCCACAGAGCCTGAAGTAGTCAGGAATCTCTCTGTCACTGAAATCACAACATCCTCTATATTTAAATGTTTTACTCGTAGAGTATTGACCTCTTCTCTCCTTTTAACTCAAGAACCTGATACAATTGGAGTACCTTTTGTGTCCACAAACACCTCCTCCATCTCTCTGAACTGGACCCCACCTCCTGGTGAGGTGCTCCTGTACAGGGTGGAGTGGGATCATGGTGGAGCGAAGACGATCAGAGACACCAACAACATCTTTGCTGTGCTATCAGACCTGATCCCTGGCACTAGCTACAACATCTTAATTATCGCTGTTGCTGGAGACAATCAGACAACAGGAGATCCTTACCAACTCAACATATTCACAAGTAAACCACACCCTCCGAATTTCCCAGTTCTAATTTTTTAAATCACAATTTTCGTCAATGTTGATCCTCAGGCACAACATGATTACACCAAGTGCTAAAGGTTTTACTCAAAGAGTATTGACCTCTCCTTTCCTTTTCCCTTTTTAACACAAGTTTTATTGCACTTAATAGCTTTGTGTAGCTTTTTGGTTAAGCAACTATGGTCTTGTGTCATGAAACACACTCTGGTGTTGTTTTTGTTCTTACCACTCGCAGTCGTTTTGTATTCGCTGGCTCTAAATATTCTTCCTTCCTCATCTTGTATTTATCCCGCGCTCACAGAGCCTGAAGTAGTCAGGAATCTCTCTGTCACTGAAATCACAACATCCTCTATATCTGTGATGTGGAATAAACCAGAGGGGAACAGCTCTTCCTATAGAGTACAGTGGAGTGATGGAAATGTAACTAAGAGTGACAAAGTGAATCAAACACAAATAAACATTACTGACCTGACTGCTGGTGTCCAGTATGATATAAATGTTACTGCAGTGGCAGATGATGGCAGTACTGAAGGACAGAGTACCACTGTTTCTCAGTACACAAGTAAGTAAACATTAACTGTGTTTCATGAAGTCAGATAGAAAGACTCTGCTGAAGACTTTATTGTATTGTGTAGCTTTTTTGGATAAGCAAGGGTTCTCTGATGTTATGAAACACTTGGAAGTTGCTTTTTGTTCTTGCAACTCTCACTAGTTCTTTATTAGTCTGTCTCTAAAAAAAAATCTTCCTCATTTCGATTTATCCACAGAGCCTGAAGTAGTCAGGAATCTCTCTGTCACTGAAATCACAACATCCTCTATATTTAAATGTTTTACTCGTAGAGTATTGACCTCTTCTCTCCTTTTAACTCAAGAACCTGATACAATTGGAGTACCTTTTGTGTCCACAAACACCTCCTCCATCTCTCTGAACTGGACCCCACCTCCTGGTGAGGTGCTCCTGTACAGGGTGGAGTGGGATCATGGTGGAGCGAAGACGATCAGAGACACCAACACATCTTTGCTGTGCTATCAGACCTGATCCCTGGCACTAGCTACAACATCTTAATTATCGCTGTTGCTGGAGACAATCAGACAACAGGAGATCCTTACCAACTCAACATATTCACAAGTAAACCACACCCTCCGAATTTCCCAGTTCTAATTTTTTAAATCACAATTTTCGTCAATGTTGATCCTCAGGCACAACATGATTACACCAAGTGCTAAAGGTTTTACTCAAAGAGTATTGACCTCTCCTTTCCTTTTCCCTTTTTAACACAAGTTTTATTGCACTTAATAGCTTTGTGTAGCTTTTTGGTTAAGCAACTATGGTCTTGTGTCATGAAACACACTCTGGTGTTGTTTTTGTTCTTACCACTCGCAGTCGTTTTGTATTCGCTGGCTCTAAATATTCTTCCTTCCTCATCTTGTATTTATCCCGCGCTCACAGAGCCTGAAGTAGTCAGGAATCTCTCTGTCACTGAAATCACAACATCCTCTATATCTGTGATGTGGAATAAACCAGAGGGGAACAGCTCTTCCTATAGAGTACAGTGGAGTGATGGAAATGTAACTAAGAGTGACAAAGTGAATCAAACACAAATAAACATTACTGACCTGACTGCTGGTGTCCAGTATGATATAAATGTTACTGCAGTGGCAGATGATGGCAGTACTGAAGGACAGAGTACCACTGTTTCTCAGTACACAAGTAAGTAAACATTAACTGTGTTTCATGAAGTCAGATAGAAAGACTCTGCTGAAGACTTTATTGTATTGTGTAGCTTTTTTGGATAAGCAAGGGTTCTCTGATGTTATGAAACACTTGGAAGTTGCTTTTTGTTCTTGCAACTCTCACTAGTTCTTTATTAGTCTGTCTCTAAAAAAAAATCTTCCTCATTTCGATTTATCCACATAGCCTGAAGTAGTCAGGAATCTCTCTGTCACTGAAATCACAACATCCTCTATATTTAAATGTTTTACTCGTAGAGTATTGACCTCTTCTCTCCTTTTAACTCAAGAACCTGATACAATTGGAGTACCTTTGTGTCCACAAACACCTCCTCCATCTCTCTGAACTGGACCCCACCTCCTGGTGAGGTGCTCCTGTACAGGGTGGAGTGGGATCATGGTGGAGCGAAGACGATCAGAGACACCAACAACATCTTTGCTGTGCTATCAGACCTGATCCCTGGCACTAGCTACAACATCTTAATTATCGCTGTTGCTGGAGACAATCAGACAACAGGAGATCCTTACCAACTCAACATATTCACAAGTAAACCACACCCTCCGTATTTCCCAGTTCTAATTTTTAAAATCACAATTTTCGTCTAATGTTGATCCTCAGGCATAACACGATTACACCAAGTACTAAAGGTTTTACTCAAAGAGTATTGACCTCTCCTGAAGATTTTATCAATTTTCAGATGCCTAATTTTTCCTAATATGTTGCATTTTTCCTTGTTTTTCTTTGCACTTGCAGAACCTGCTGGTGTCGAAAATCTCTCCATCATTGCAGTCACAAATTCATCTGTGTCTCTAACCTGGAAACAACCCAAGGGCAATGTGTCCTCATACTCAGTTCAGTGGAATGCAATAAGAGAAACCCTAACCATTAATAACACCACTATTGAAACCAACTTTCATATCAACAATTTAATGCCTGGAGTCGAATACAACATTCTAGTGGCTGCTGTTGCTGGAAATTCCTCAAACAAAGGAGCCGGAACCTTAATAAGTACCTTCACAAGTAGGTCCATGCCTTTTGGAGATCCCTTTTTCCTGTTAATTTGGAAAGCGTATTTGCACTAGCATGTAGTTGATGTAAATGCAGTAATGTAGTTGTGAAATAATGAGTTATTTCTTCTTTTAGAAGACATATTCCATATCCTAACAATTTTTGGTTTACAATAATGTCATTCATATGTTTTCACGCCAGCCTCCCCTTTGGTTCCCACATTAGTAGTTAAAGCTGTTGCCCCTTTTAACATTCATTTGCTTACATATACCAAAAAGTTGATAAATTAATTATTGACATATTACCATGTACTAATAAGGAAAGTGTGTTGCTATGATATTTAACTTGATATCGCATTGGATTTGGGAGAAATATTGTTCATAAAGGGACCATTTTAAACACTAGGTTAATAAGAAATATAGTATACAGTATTTTTATATAGTAAATAGTCTATGGACTACTAAGAAATATTGATCATGTTGTAATATTTGATATATTTTATTGGTCAATACATATTTCATTGGTGATTCCTACTTTTACGCTATTTCAAATTCACTACATGAATAGATATGTGTTTCTTTCGTAATGCAATGACAGGGAACTAAACGTTTTACTTGTTTATCGTACAGGGCCTGAAAAGCCTGAGAACATCAAGATTACTGCACGAGGAACCAGTTACCTGACCATCGAGTGGGCTTTACTTTTAGGGAGGGCTGATCACTATGTGGTGAACATCTCAAATGAAATATATTCTAATAGCACCACAACAGCGGGCATGGTAGCAGACTTTACTGATTTATTCCCTGGGAGACTGTATGATATCACAGTGACCGCTGTAGCTGGAAACTTCAGCGAGACGTCTGAGCAGTCTTCATTTGCCACTGGTAAGATTATTATTATTATTGTAATAATGTTTTGCAAGTGGGTTTATTTTTTATTTAGGGTTCAAACCATCAAAACCAGTAGGACATGTATAACAACAGAAACACAAGCATTAAGTGTGTGTCTACCTGTTTTTCATTCCCCTTAGAGCCCACACCTCCTGGATCCATCATCATCAGTCAGAGGACAAACTCCGCGCTCTTTTTGAGGTGGGATACTCCTGTTTTGATGGATGGAGCTCCAAACATCAGCTATATCATATCCTATCAGCGTGATGGTGAAGAGGCACTGAATAAAATCTCCTTAGACAACCACACCGAGCTGACCTCACTTCTCTCTGGAAAGTCCTACAATATAACTGTACAAACAGTTGGACCCCAGAGTTTAAAGAGCACGGCTGTCCAAAATACTTCTTTAACCTGTAAGTTTACTAGAAATGTCTCTATAGTTGGGACTGATTAAAGTCATGTTGTAGATTTGGCATTATTAGTAAAATAACCAATTGTTTTGTCCGGCCTCCACCTTCAGTAAGAATGTTGCTGGATAGGAAATAACATATATAGTTATTATATCATAAGTCACATAAGTCTTTTGTGATTCAATTGATTTCTAGTGAACATTTCCTTTGTTTGTCATTTTTCTAGTGCCCAACCCTGTGTTGAACCTTGAAGCGAGCCCTAAATCCACCACCTCAGTAAAAGTGTCATGGTCACAACCACAGGAAACCTGGTCGTATTATGAATACTTGGTTCAAGCCTACAACACTACAGGAGAACTGGTGTTCAACATAACAGTCAGCAATAACAGCACAGATGTAACATCTCTGGAGCCAGGGAATAGATACAATATCAATGTCACGACTATAGCAGCAGCAGGGAGTGAATCCACGGTGGAACAGACATTCAGTTACACCAGTAAGGCCTTTCATTAAAACACAATGAAGCATTAATAGATTCTGTACTATCAGAAACATCCTACAGTATATACTCAAATTGATGGTACATTTAAAATACCCCTTTTATATTGTGGATTCAAGCCTTATATAACATTCTTCTGTATTTGCTGCAGTGCCGAAAGCAGTGTCGCATCTCATAGTGGAGTATGTGAACACAACGGCCATCCGGCTGACATGGCTCAGACAAAGTGATCACAAGCCTTCCTACTCCTACCTGGTGATAGCGCTGCAGAACACCAGGATGGTGCAGAACACCGGCATGGCGCAGAATCCTTCAACCAACAATGAGTCGTTCACATTCTACAATCTGAACCCTGGAGAATTGTACACTTTTGATGTCTTTACGGTGGTAGAAGGGGTCAAGTCCACAGTGGAAAGCATATCAAATTACACAAGTATGTGTTTACAGTTACTGAAAAGTGTTCATGTATATATACAGTATATCACATTGTTGGTGGCTAAAGAGATGCATTTGATTAATAAAAATAGAAATTAGTTACACCATCCAAAAGAGTTATACACGCTCATGTATTTACTGGTCAATATCCCACTGGCAGACTCGTTTCTATATAATAATTGAATGTGTAATCATTTTGGACCATAACAAATTTGGACATTTCTGGCCATCACATTAACTCCCCAGAAGTAATTCTGTCAAATTAAACTTTGTTTAAAATACACATTGTTTATTGTACAATAAATAATTGTCTTCCAATTTCTCAGTGATGACCCGACCCTATACATTCCTCTGGTCAATTTAATGTGTTCAGGCAAGGCCCAAACTTTTCTAATTGTATATTACATAACATTTACATTTTTTTTTCAGGACCTGAAACAGTTTCTGGCATCATAGCGTTAGGAAGCACAACAACAATGTCAGTGAGCTGGACACTAGCAGTTGGACAGGTGGACTCCTACACCGTCCTGCTGCAAAAAGACGGGGAGCTGGAGAGAAACAAAACAGATCTGAGCAACGCCACTGTGGACGTAGTGTTTCAGGGTTTGACACCAGGAGTGCGTTACTGCGTGATTGTGGTCACCATAAGTGGACCTTTTCAAAGCAACTTGTCTGATTGCAACGCAACTTGTGAGTTACATTGTTAATTCAAAATCTGCATACTACATGTGTAATATATATGTACTGTATGTATCTTGACCAATGTTTATTTTATAAATGCCTTAAATCAAGCAATAATAAAACAGTTTCCCTCTCTGCTTTTGTTCAGTTCCCAACCCTCCAGGCCCCATCACGGTGGTCTCTCAAACTGAGACGTCCATCAACTTCACCTGGGCCTTTCCCAACATGGACTATAATCAGTTCACCTTCAGTGTTTCCAACTTTTCGCGCTCCTCTCTCGTTACACACAACTGGTTTCTGCTGGACAAGCTCCAGTCCGGAAGCCCCTACAGTATTACTGTTGTTACTGTGGGTGTGTCAAACTATACGAGCACTGCAGTGACAACGGAAAACTATACCAGTGAGTGCCAGGGTTATTGTTTTTATTATTTATTACTAGTATTTATTTTTCATGTGAGTTTATGTATTCACCTATTTGTACATTTTATGTTTGAGTTCTGTTTACCAGTATACATTTTCTGGTTTTGTTTATCATTTTTATTATTTTTGGAATATAGTGAGAGGGACAGGTTCTAAAAAACACATGTTCTGTATGTTTGCATGGAGTATCAGTTTAAAAAAAATGGTCAAGCATTTTAAAAGAACGTTAAACTTAGTGATACTTGCTTTGTGAACATTTACCTATTTTTCTTAATCAGTATAAATTAAAAATGCTAAATATTTATAATAGTGAACACTACTACATTTCATTAGGAACTACTTTAATCTTAGTTATATCTGTCACACAAACGTTAATGCCCAATACATAAGCTATATGTGCTCAAGCCGAAATCTGACATGCATAAACAAATAAACCTGTTCACGTCTTTTTCTCAGGACCATATTCTGTCACCAACCTGAGAGAGACAGAAATCACCACAGACTCAGTGACCCTGGAGTGGGAACAGCCAGAAGACAAACACTTCTCATATGTGGTTCAGACCAGCAATGGCTCCTTCCATTCCTCTGCAGTCACACACAAACAAAACATAACAATCCATGGACTTCTCTCTGGGAGCAACTACAGCTTCACTGTAATCACACATACAGCAGATGGCACTGAGGCAGCTCCTATGGCACTGTCCTACTTTACACGTATGTATATGTACTGTCAAACCCCAAAATATATGAGTAAAACAATTAAACAGTTTAGTTTGTCATTGTTGTTGTTGTTGTTGTTGTAGCTGTCTCTGTAGACAGTTGTAGCCTATGTAATGAGGACAACATACAGTATCTGAAAGAAAATGATTAAGTTGATGTGCTTTTTTAAAGATTTATCAGAAACACTTTCTGTTTGCAGGTCCCTACAGAATTGAGCAGTTGAAAGCTGACACCTTAAACTCAACTGTTGTATTTCTGGTTTGGACTAAGCCACCAGAGTATAAGTCTGAATACAGGTATCGGGTTGAGTATGCAGAATTTGACTATGAATCCAAAAACAAATCCTCCGAACAAGAGGACACAGAGATCTCGGGACTCACTGCTGGGACCAACTACAACTTCTGTGTTTTTGTCATGGCAGCAAATGGCATAGAAGGGAAAGCCAGATGCACCTCTCAGTACACTAGTAAGATTGTCATTTATTTTTCCTCATTTTGAACTAGGTGGTTGATCTGCTATAATCTTTCCTCCTCTGCACATTAACAGAGCCTGAGGCAGTGCAACCCAGTATCTCCAGCCAGGAATCCAATAATTCAGTCCTGGTGTCATGGACCAAACCTCCTGGGAAAGTGGAGAATTATACAGTTTTCTTCAAAAACATTTTCACAACTGAGGTGACAGAGGAAGTGCTAGACAACAGCAGCACCTCTTTCCTCTTTGACAACTTGTCTGCTGGTATGCTATATCGTGCCAAGGTAACCACATCTTGTGGACCCTTCAATGCATCATCTGGATTCGTTACTAATGCAACTTGTAAGTATGAGACATGTGTTACATTTTCAGCTGTTACATATTCTATTACTCACATCTTTAGTATCAAAAAACAACTAA
Source organism: Dissostichus eleginoides (assembly GCA_031216635.1). Classification (NCBI taxonomy): domain Eukaryota; kingdom Metazoa; phylum Chordata; class Actinopteri; order Perciformes; family Nototheniidae; genus Dissostichus; species Dissostichus eleginoides. The sequence continues at coordinate 24,583,878 of CM062273.1, read as the reverse complement.
CTGCATTTACTTAACAATGTGGTTTAACTTTAAGCTGTCTGGTATCACACAGGAAAATGATACAGGGAAAAGAAGTTTGGACATATTTTTAAATGTTAAATATTGTTTTGCAAAACAAATCCATGAGTAAGTGATATATCATGTTTGAGAGCTACCTTTATTCCATAAATACCCATACGCAAAAAACACACACACACACACACACACACACACACACACACACACACACACATATATATATATATATATATAATAAGAATCATTCAAACTTGTAAACCCCGCAAAAAAAACTCAAAAACATTATGTATATAGGCTAATCTTTTAAAAAGCAAAAGGTTACCTTTTTTTTTTAATGTATAGTAATATTGTTCCATAACACACCATCCTTAGCTCATATATAAGCTTCAAACTGAACAGCAATTACATATTAATTAAATAATCTGTGTCTCAGGTATGCATGCATATCTGTGAGGTGATATTCATATGAAATTCATCTGTATACAAATTAGAAAACTTGTAAGTTAATATCTTGGTAGGTGGCTTTTTGAAGTCAACATGCTCTAATTCACCTCTCTCCAGACCCTAATCCTCCCGGGGGGATTTACCTACTGGACAAGAACACCAGCTCCATTGTCATCAGGTGGGAGGAAGCCCCTCTGATGACCAATGCATCTTTCCAGTACAAGTTGATTATTGTACCCCATGCAAGAGAAATTTACAATACCAGCAACATTCATCATACCTTTGACTCCCTGCTTTCTGGGACTTCCTACAACATCTCCGTAGCCACAGTGGGTGTGATGGATTTTGAGAGTGCAGAGGTTCAGCTGAACATGGTCACTACAAGTAAGGATTTAATTTATGTGAGCAAGCACCAACACTTTCATGGCCTGTTTCACCTTTTCTGTCTAGTAATATTTAAATCTCTCAAACCCCTTTCATACAAACAGGACCATTTAGCGTGAAGTCACTTAAGGCTAATCCAGAAGAGGAGAGAATCAGAGTGATGTGGACTGTACCTGACGAAGACAAGACAAGCTATCGTTACAATGTGACTTTGCAGAGCTCAGATGGGTTCTTTAATGATACAATAGTTACAAAAAATGAGTGTTATTTTGATACCCTGGATCCTGGCAAACGGTATAACATTAGTGTCACCACAGAGACTTCTGATGGAACCAAAGGTGCTCCAGAATGGATTTCCAAGTGCACAAGTATGATCATAACAGTTGAACTTTACATAGAATAAATGGAAACACATATTTTGAAAATCATATTTGTAATAATTTGATGTTATTCTGACAATAATGTCCTATTTATGCTGCAGATGCAAGCCCGGTGAAGATTTGAAGTGTGAAGGTCCGAACACAGCAAAGGCAGAACTCATCCTGAAGTGGGAAAAACCCAATGGCCAATACTCTGGCTTCAAAGTCAAGTATAATGGCAATATCACCTCGACTGAAAACTGTTGTGAACATACTGTGACCAACCTTCCTCATTATACTGAATACAATCTGACAATGGAGACTCAGAGCTGTGGACTACCCAGCACTCCTCAGAATACTCAATGCTGGACAGGCATCACAAGTAAGACATTATGCTTCATTAACTAGAATTCCATAACTTTCCCATGAATTATTCAAAATATATTTGATTAAAATCCTTTTTGTCCCCCCAAAGATCCATCTATTCCAGCTAACTTTAAGTCACTGGTGAGTGTGGGTTCCACGTTATTCAGCACGTTCACCCTTCAGATTGACTACAGCCTGCTGGACCACACCAATGGGCCAATCACACATGTTGGGGTGCTGGTGACAAATGTCCTCAAAAGTAATAGTTTCTTCTTCATTTATTAAAAGAATACATCATGTCCAAAATGACCAATTGTATATCAACAACTCACCTTATGTTACTTTGGATTTGTGAAGAACACTTCGTTTTCCTTGTGTTCCAGTGGGAAATCAATGAAAAAGTTTGTTTCACAGTGGATTAATGCAAGCAAACCATGTTCTCTTCCCAAATGTAACATAACACAGGATGAGTAATTGAAATGTAAAATGTGTATTTAGTCCTGTAATTATGTTGCGCTTTCATCATCAATTGGTGCTAATGTGACCATTTCTGGAAGTATTTACTGCTGTTTGTCTTTATTTGTTACCATGAAACAATAAATACCAGCTACTGTAATTCCTGCCTTAACAGGTGACAAAGCTAATTGGACCCAGTACTTGGGAAACACTTATAGTCAGTGGAAAGCAAAGCTTACATCTGTGTACCTGGCAACGGTCACAGAAATCCGCTTCCAAACACGCAGTGGAGAAAGCCATTTCAACATAGCGGTGGGAGATGAATCCGATTGGAATGGCTACACTAATGGTGCTTTGGATGCCAATGGAAAATACCAGTAAGAACACAAACAATATTGTATATGAATAGGTATGCAGAAGTACAAAGTAGTTACTCTTGATGAAACAATAGTACATTATTGGGATATTAGGAAAAGGAATTGTGAGCATTAATATATCGATTAACTGATTTGTTCAATCCTGCAGATATGCCATTGTGTTGTTCACCGGTCTGGTCTTGGAAAACAACCTTGTCCTAAACAGTGCATCACTGATGAGTATAGCCCATCCCTATCCTGTTGTTAATCTTCCACAGAACCCAGGTACCACATTCAGAACACGTGTTGTTATAAAATGCTCCCACGAGGTGAGAAAACACTCACTTGCCTCTTTGTTTCTCTTTTTGTCTGTCAACATTTTAGCAATCATTGGCATTGCTGTCGGAGTAACATTGGGAATTTTTTGCGTTCTCTTCATCATCCTAATCGGCTTCATAGTCTATTGGAAAAGGTTTGTCATTGTCCTAATTTATAAAAAAGATATTGAGTCTGTGTGTATTGGACTAAACTTTTAACTCGCCACACGTGTATTACAGGCTTTCCAACAAAGAATCATCAGACATCCAGATTTTTTCCATGAGGTAAGTTTTTCATTTTTACCATGTTGTTACAAGTTTAAAGTAAATGGACAACAATTGCTTCTTTAACAGTCAACATTGCTTCTTCCACTTTCTTATTTCAGAGCCAAAGTGTAAGTATAAATCCTTCTAAATTATTAAGTATGTTTAGATCTTTAAACTTTTCTAATTTTGACAAAATGAAGATACAGTGGTCTGACCTCTCGTCTCCATTTGAGCAGAAGTTTGGCTGTGAGGGTGGAGGACTACGAGGCCTACTACAAGAAGCAGAAGGCCGACTCCAACTGCGGCTTTGCTGAAGAATTTGAGGTGAAACATGAGCCTAATATATTGATTTGTTCTTTTGGTACCAGGCATGCACCCTAGTTTGAGTCATCAAATCATCTTTCCTTATTCTTTTTTTCATCCAAAAGGACCTGAAGATGGTTGGTACAGCTCAGTTGAAATCCAATGCTGAGAGATTGGAGAACAAGCCCAAGAACCGCTATGCTAACGTGCTTCCCTGTGAGTCTCCTTAACAAATCCACCTCTGCTGCTTTCAACAATAACACTCCTCACTCTTTCAACTACGTCATAGCCTATCACCTGTATCCAGTGCTATCCACCGTCATTATCCAATTTTTAAGTGGACATAAAATCCATATAATCAGACACATATCAGTGCGGCCTACCTTCATATAGCAAACGTATCTTTTCATTTACGCTCTTTTTTCACCTCCCAGATGACTCCTCTAGGGTGAAACTCTCTATCATCCATGGGAGTCCATATGATGACTACATCAATGCTAACTACATGCCGGTGCGTACTGACACTTAAAAACAGCTCTCTGCCTGAGTCATTGCTTCAGTATCAGTTAACATCCTGATCATCATCCTACTTCTTAATGGCATGCTATCCAACTTTATCTGCAGTGATGTTTTGAGCTCTTTGAGGGTCTCAACTGAACAGGATGGACGCTTTTGTTGTGTGTGTGGGGCTGATGTTTTGTTTGACAGGGTTACAACTCTAGGAAGGAGTTTATCGCAGCTCAGGGTCCTTTGCCCGGCACAGTCAACGATTTCTGGAGGATGATCTGGGAGAAGAACGTACGGAGTCTGGTCATGCTGACACGCTGTAATGAACAGGGACGAGTGAGTTTGAACACAAGCACAACGCCGCGAAGCAACGAGAATGTTAAAACTAAAACTAAAACATGCAGTAGATATGATTTGCATATTTTAGAAATATAATTATAAGGTTTTAAACTTAAAATGTACATTGATTGTTAATATTGTGTTTTCCTGTTCCAGGTAAAATGCGAGCAATATTGGGCTCAGGGCACCAAGCACTTTGAAAACATCACTGTGACAACAACCTCTGAAATAGCACTTGAAGACTGGACCATCAGGGACTTTGACATTAAAAATGTAAGTGGTGAGATGTTAAATATTCCAAATATATATATTTTTAGAAGGGTCAAATTCAAACAATCTTTGTCGTTGAATCATCACCCATCAGGGCTGTTTTCCCACCTTTAGTTTGGAATACTTGTATATCACTTCTATGAGTGAACAAACAACACTCTACTGAACACTTTTAAATGAATGAGTCTGAAGGCACAAGTTCTGTGCTCCAGTTACATTCTGAGGCAGGGCCTTATAATTGTGAAAAAGCCTTTCTCTGCATCACAGCCAGTCAGCCAGTCGCAACCATTTTGGGTTTGTTCTTCCTGTAGGTAAAAACAGCAGAGACCCGTTCAGTGCGTCACTTCCACTTCACAGCCTGGCCAGATCACGGCGTACCGCAAACCACTGAGCTCCTAATCAGCTTCAGACACTTGGTCAGAGAACACATGGACCAATTCTCCAGGCACTCTCCCACTGTGGTCCACTGCAGGTCCGACTGAACACACACACTCAATTTAATTCTGCACAATTGAAATGACAAAAAGATCTGATATTTGTCTGTCTTTTCTCTTTCCCTCTACTTTGTGTCTTTGTTTTCTACATTCAGTGCTGGTGTCGGAAGAACTGGCACCTTCATAGCCATCGACCATTTGATGTTCCAGATTGAAAGGGAAAATATTGTGGACGTTTTCGGCATCGTCTATGATCTCCGCATGCACCGACCCCTTATGGTGCAGACAGAGGTAAGACAAAGTCTCACAGTTTTATTTGTTTTTGTTTCACGGTGCATGTTGTTTGAAATATATGTAAAGTATACAAAGTGTGCCGTATTTCAGTCTATTTTAAATTGGATGTCTCTGCAGGACCAGTATGTGTTCTTAAACCAGTGTGCCATCGACATCATCAGATCAAGAACTGGAACCAATGTGGATCTAATCTACCAAAACGCTGCTGCACTCTCTATTTATGAGAATGTAGAACCAAAAAAAGGTTTCTCCAAAAGCGAGTACAACAATGCATAAACCCGAGAAAACCACTCAGGTCCTGTTATATTCTCTCAAGCTTTAAAAAATCTGCAGGCTTTTGCAAAGGGAACAAATTGTTGTGCATTTCTATTTTTATTCGTGCCAGGCTTTTGATAAGTATCTTGTATCTTTTTAGATTCACCCCTCTATTTTGTGGTATTTATTTGTTGCAAATGTTGAATGATTGATAATAGAGGGAGCTGCATATGGAGATACAATAGGGGACATCATCACTGACCAAAACGAAATTGGATTATATGTAAATTGGATTGTCTCTGATAAAGGCAGATTTTTGTATTGCTCTGTCTTTCTTTACATTTCTGCTTGTTTACTACTGTATATGACTAACTGATTATACAATTTTCTTCTCAGGTAATATATTGTATGCTGTATAGGTATTATTACACTTTTTGCCAGGAGTACTTGTATTATTGGAATTTTGTATTGCCTTGTACGAAGAATTGCTGGTTTGAATAATATGTGCCTTTTCAAAGCCTGTATGCTTTGGTGCCAGTAGGTGGCACTCCATTGTATTGTGTTAAACTGAAACACAAACAGGGACTGATAAGATATTACTTTGTTAAAGGAACCTTTAGGTTAAGATAAACATATATCATATTTTATAGAAGTATCAGGTTATCCAGCAAATTATTTTAGCTTGCCTTATTCCAATTTAAACTGTGCAATGCCTTTTAATGAAGGAATGTTGTATGTTCAATGTAAAGACTTTTCTTTGTGTATGCACTGTAGTTAGTAATGCACTGGATGCATTAGTCTTTTGTACACTGTCGAATTTACAAATTATAAAGATGTATTTATCCGTTATCAGTCTCATTGATAACATTTGGGCCAGTTGTTTGTGAAACATTCATTCGGCCCACATTTGATTGTTGCAATTTGACTTTGATTTTTATTTTCTTCATCTGATCAGAATAGGTTTGCATTAAAAAGGCGCTCAGGAGAATTTTGCTGGGGTGGTATGGTGTGAGAAAATCCATACTGCCACAGTTTGTAGTTTAAAGAATTTAGAAGTCATCGTACTGATTTTGTTTTGTTAATGACATTCTTCTCTGTACATTCCTCAAAGAAACAACCATGTTATGTCACTTCCTGCTGTATATCCGGCCTGTCTATGGCCATTTCCTGTGATTTAAAAATCACCATAGGAGTTTTGTTTTTAGCTTTTAAAGGGCAGCATTTGCTATTAGGCAGGCACATTGGTGTGTGGGGTCAGCTTTATGATATTTTTTAGAATTAAATGTTTCATTTGTATTGTATTATAATGTACTTAATGTTTAAAAGCACTTAATGAAAAAAGAATAGCAAATAGTTTCATAATTGTAGCAATGTTTTTGGAATGCTTTATAAAATGCTTGCTGGTACAATGCAAATAAATATAAAAAAAAGCAATGATTTAATATTTGTAAACATATCAATAAAAACTGAACCAAAATGGGTTAATCTATGTTATTACATTCCAACATATGTGTCTGCATGGTTTAAATTAACCTTATATTTTCATCACAAGGAACAAGCTTTTTAAAGACTTCAAAAAGTTCTAATTTTGCAGCTCACATCAGGCGTACACTCGGGGGATTCTCTGCAATATGGAGGTGTTTTAACCCTTATGTTGTGTTCGGGTCTCCCGTGACCCGTTTCAAGATAAAATTATATAATAACTAACAAGGCTAGAACAAGGCTTCATGATATCCTCCACAACAGCTCTATAAACACTACAAAACTGATTTTGACAATTTTAGCCAAGTCTGAAGGTCTCAAAAAAAAAAAGACCCAGCAGAATTGTTTTGGGTGACTCGAGGTCAAATTTGGCCCAATCAAGATTCATCTTTGACTTTAGACACCCCACCCCCACCCCCTTCATCCACTGTTACAATAATTAAAAACTTTTTTGGGGAGATTGTATTCTAATATTAGTCTATTATAGTCAGATAACGTAATGATCCACTGTCTTCACTATAGGAAATATGAGTGATTTGAATCACATGTTTTACTTAAATATGTGGTGTAATGTTTTTTCGGGCCATCAAATAAAATTACAAAAGGATTGTACGGTTATGAATGCATAATAAGTTAGTTATGATGTAGTTAAAACAATATTGGATGATAGTCATTATTTTTGAGTGTTTTGGACTGAGATAAATCATGGGTCAAAATTGACCCGCGAACACCATGAACGGTAACAGCTTTCGAACACAACACAAGGGTTAAGGGCAATCACTTTCACACAGAGGGCACCCCCGGCATGGTGGTATTGTAAGATTTTGACAGAGTGTCGGCTTCAATGAGCCTGATATTTCTAATTCATCATCCTTGCACCCTGTCTCTCAGATCCACATGTAAGATCTAAAAATAGATGTGGCATTTGAATGGCTTCTATTCTCCTATGCTGTGTGTTGCAATAAAAGGCATACAGACAGATGAAGCGGTTACGACAGCAATACAACCTGGGAATACAAAATCCAATAGGACAAGATAACTGGGGGGTCCAAAATGAATAATGAGCTTAAATGTTTTTGTGCCAGACAGTAAATCCACCATATTGGATTACGACAGCTTCCGATTGAGGCGTTAAGAGTTTATGTTGTTGTTGCTGTCTTTAAAAACACACAATCACACATATGAAGAGGGTCTTTTCTTGACACTACACGTTGTAAATGCTTGCGATTTCCCTTTGAATAATAAGGGTAACATTTATTATAATAATTAAGTATGTATGAGGAGGTTTTAGCTTGGCGTGGTAGGTACACAGCACATAGTATAATTTTAGGGAAATTGTGTTTTTTAAGTATGTCAACTCACAGTAACTTAAAATGCTCCTTTTCAGAAAAAATATTGTTCTGATCACACACTTCATATGTCTGACAGTTATAGTTGGTAAATTCTTAGAATTTTTTTTTTATTATTTAAAACATGATCAGCTAATAAAGTGTCATGCATTATTGTAAAAAACCGAATCACCAGAATTTAACATATAAAAAACGACATTGTTTCCTAAAATTACATTACAGTGAAATGCTTTAATATAAAAAACGGTTAACATTAGTATTAAAATGGTAAAATGCTAGTTATATAAATTCATTAGTAATGATAATCATATAACATTACAACACGGGCAGTGTGCTGTCTAATGGGTATGTAACATGTAAAATGTTCTCAGGAAGAAGAAGAAAAGAAAGAGAAGAAATGTTGCTGATAATACTTAATAAATATAATAAATAATAAACTTAATTTGAATCATTTTTACTTGTAATGTAGGCTAGTATGTTTATATTGTTCTTGCTACATTTAATGAAGATACCAATCTCAATACTTGTACCATTACCAAATACTTGTACCATTACCAAATACACACTGGACAAAATTAAGTTAGGGGCTTTATTTTTAAATGAATCTCATAAACTATAATCTTGACACGTTGCAATGCTATACAAAATCTCAACAAATGGGCTTTAATACTTCATAGGTGATACTGAAATGTATGGAAATGATGCAGGTCACATAACGCCATAGAGTAGCCTACATGGTTGATATCTACAGCACCGTGCAGCAGGTGTTGTGCGCCGCTGCGGCCACAGGTGTCGCCAGGGCTGCCTGAGCAGCGGCAGCAGCAGCAGCAGCCAGATGAACCGCAGCAGGAGGATCCAGTCCACTCCACACTCTCCATGTTGAAACTTCTCCTCCAGCCGACTCCTACCGTCCGCCACAGCCCGCCTGCTGTTCCCCTCAACCCGGCTATCTCAAACAGTCCCGTGCTATGACGCTGGTTTGGGAAGGAAGCTCGGAAACAACTGTATGATCGCCTCGCTGGTCGACACAGAGTAAGTTTAACATTTAGCTGCTATATTCCTACAGCACACCGACGCGTCGAGAAAGATAACTTGCTATTTTTAGCGCACGGTACTTGTATTATTTAACGTATGTTTTATGTGCTAACTTGCGCTAGCTAGCGGAGCTCTGATAGCATGACTGGAAGAATAAGGAGGATTTGCTTCTTCCGGACGGTGGTTTTGAGGGTCATAACGTCGACATTTTTGAGGAATTTGGTCAGTGTTGGTAGTAACGTTTTCGGGGTCTGTGTTGTGTCCGGCTGGCGGGGTAGGGGGCTAACGTTACATGCTAACTGCATAAAGTAAACCCTCATCACCACTCCATTAGCACACCGTGCCCCATGCGGCTGCATCTTGGCTGTCACTTGTTTGCATGGCAACCATGAACCTAGCCCAGGTGTAGGGTGACGAGCAAGGGCAAGAACATCTGTATTATTTCCTAGTATGTATTCGTTTTACCTTACTGCTGCTTCAAGTAAGGGTAAACTGAATTGGTAAATGAAACCAATCGAAAATGGATAACGTGACCCTGTATTAGACGGCATGTGGCAGGGAAACCACCGGAGGAATAACCCTTAGGATGAATGCTACTTCCAAACAACCTCCATTACTCAAAGGAACACTCAGTACATCTTCGTGATGTCATGCAGGGCGCGACGTGTAGCATGCAGCATGTAGCGCTGAGACATAATGCAGTGTGCACAGGATTCAAAGCAGAGGGTTGTGAGGCTGGTAGACATTTAAATGTCAAATGCCGGTATATGCACTGCAGCCAAGGAAATCTTTAGCAAATATTCAAATGTAATGTTTCTGATGGGATGCCAAAGCTGTACCCTTTGACGTGTTCACTACCAGCCCATTTATGACTGTTCTTCCCAAATTAATATTTAATACATGAGTGTATATTGAGTTTTTGTGATAGATTATACACATTTAAGCTATTACAGCCTTTATATTATGAATCTGACTTGAACAAAGGTGTGATTATACTCTGTCTAGATCGATATATGGATTTAATGATGAACAATCTAATACTATTGATGGAAATTGAAAATATCAATACATATCATCTTTAGGATGCACCTTTTATTTTGAAATTCCCATTGCAGTCTCTGTAACCATTTCCTATCAAGCACACTTCCTTCCTTCAAATCCTATTTTAGTTGATAAAAATGGTACTGATATATTGTTATATGTTCTTATGATATTGTCATATCAATCGAAGGCCCCTAAAATCTAATTTGATGGAATTTGTATTGTGGCGGACTTTGTAATATCATCAAATATGACGAATATGACCAAATGTCCTGCTCACTTAGTACAAAGCTAAGTCACAAATAATAATACTTTAAAAGAAATGTGTTTTATATTTTATGGAAGTGCTCATCATCTTAATCTTGTGGTATTATGTTGAGTAAGACTGTGCTAAAGATGAGAATAGCACATCAGTGCACTTTAGTTAATAGTTAAAAGGGTTAGTGGAATGTGTCACTCAAAACGCTGGAGAAAAACAAGTTGAAGGGAACGCTATCCAAGCACAAGGGGAAATGATTACCATAGTGCTAGAAGTGAAATGTCAGGTGATATTTTGAAAATTGCAACTGAGTTTGAAAAGACAGTTAAACAGACTGCTTCTTGTTCCCCGCTTTTTCTGTTTGTCAAAACTCTGCAGAGTCGCTGCTTTGTTGTCTCTGGGTTTTTGTGATTCGTCTGTTCTTTCAGTTGACACCATCTTCCAGAGTGGGCTGTACTGAACAATGAAGCTTGATATCCAGTATTAGGATTTTCTGTTAGACTGGCACTGCGCAAACATTGATCTGATATTGAATGACCGCAAAATGACAGACTGAAAGTGGTGTCAATAGCAAAGATGGAAACATATCAGGCATTTGAAGGTCATTAATAATGCATGTCCACCGGAAATAGGTCATGAGATCGATAACAGACTATTCCTATTTGCATACATGGTTTCATCAAGTTTGTGTTGCTTTAAATACTCCATGTCTAATACTCCTTATTAGATCCAGTTTTAATCCTCAATAACCAAACAAATCAATGTCTATTCTACTACTTAGCTTTTATATGAGGGGTTTTCTGTGCTGATCCAAAAGTCTAGTCGTACCATGTGAGAGTCTACCTTGCACTAATCAGGTAGGGACAGTTAATGGTGTTGGTCCCTAAGCCTATCGGCTAGAACTGTGGCTTTGCTCTGCCGGGAATGACAAATGGGGAGAGAGTAGCAGCGAATGCAGGGAAGAGAAAAGGGTGGTGAGAATGGGAAGCTCTTTGAGCTCTTTCTGTGGGAGGTAAGTCCCTGTTTTTTCTATCACTTATTTTTCTAGCAGGAAGACACAGCAACAGATGTCCCCACTCCATGATGTGCTGTGAAACATGTACTGTCAATCTCACTCCAAAGGAGAAGCCATTGAAGGGCGTCCTGGTGGTGAAGGGGTTTTAGACGCTGAGTGCAGTGTCCCTGGTTTGAGTTTGGCTGGGGACCTTAACATGTCATTCCACCTCTCTCCACTCTCATTTCCATTTCAAACTTTATATCCACTTCAAGAATACAGGAACAAAATCTCAAATATTCATAATCCCTCTTTAGAATTTCAATTGAACTCCGTAAGGATTGTTCATTTTTTTAAGTGACTAATTGGATATTTCTTCTCTCTCTTTATTATTATTTAGCATAAGATAGTAGAGAAACAGGAAGTACAGAGGGGAAACAAAGATATTTGACAAAGGTGACCTTACTGGCCAGAATCAATATGTATATATATTTTTTAATGTTACTTGGTTCTGTTTTTTTAAACCAGTCAACTACCAAAATGCAACAAGTTGCCAGTCAAAGGATTTCACACAAATAGACCCCTCCCCTTTCCTAAAACACAGCAGTTGCTTGCATTAGTTTTTCTTATTTTATTGGGCTTCCTAGTCATTCTACATGTTGGAGCTTCACTGCTTCTGTTTAGCTCAGATGTTGATGTCAGAGCTGTAATGATGTTTATCTATTTACCTCACATACAGTTTTAATATATTAAGTGTTTAAGATGACTGTTCTTGTCATGTCATCTTGTGAATTCTGCAGCCTCATCAATATTCAACCGTATGCTTGGTTTGTCTCACCACTGACATGCAGTTCCATAGCTATGCATTCATGTTGACAGCAAAGAGATGAAGCATCTGATAAATATTCAATTGGAGTAATGAAGCTTTTGCCTGAATTATAAATAACAAAACATCAGAACAAGAAACAGAATAGTGAAAAACTCTAAAGGCAGGTAATATGGTCAAAGAGTGTCACGCTTTAAATAGCAGTCTTGGTTGTGAGTATGTTAGTTTGAAATTCTTCCTAGTCATTTTCCAAAAGATACTGAGCCCTATAAACTATGAATTTGCACCTGACTGTTCTTTACAATGGAATTGTCCTGCTCCAGGATTTGATAATGTCTCAGCACAGTTCCAGTTCCCCTGAGATATAAAAGCTTTCCCCAACACCAAGTGGGGGAATCTAGGCTAATACTGCTCCATATTGAACCTGTCTCTCTGCCTCCAGGGAGCAAATGCACTTTTAGCAGCCTCTATTGTCCCAAGATTCCCTTCTCCTCCCATGGTCTTGAAGAGTTTTTTTTGTCCTAAGTAACTTTACAGCTGTAAGTTGGCCTTTATATCTAAAAACAGGTCCCTTTCCCACAGAATGTCACTTCTCCCCAGAGAAACCTCATCTCTGTGAACCAAATATGATAGTGCTGATATTTTCAATGTTACTTATGATATAGCGGCATCATTAAATTGAACAAGAGAGCACATCAACACAAAGTGACATACTGAACACTGCATGCTTTATTTTTCTAAGTGGAGGCACTATTTATCACACTACAATAGCCACACTACAATAGCCACATTACATCACGTTGAGTATTGAGATGCAAGTCCTCAATTTTGCTGCTATAATATTAGCTGTTCTTTATGATGACACCACTATTATAACACCCTGTAATGCCTGTAGACATTTTTCTTGTGTGTTAGTACCACATTAATCTGGAGGACCAGCTTTCCAATTGATGACTCAGAAGCAATATTTTATTATACAACATAAAACAGGATGTTTTAATTACCAGAAGTTCATGACTGCACGGTGCTGGTACTCTTATTTGCACAATTATAATAATAACTGATGAATGATAACCAGTTTTTTAACAGAGTCTGACATGGTTCTGTGGCAAGGGCCGGTATTGTCTCCTACTGGTTCTCTCTTTAACACTAGTTGAATTTGGATCACTTGTGACAACTTGTGCTAAACTAATACTAAATATAAATTATTTATCTAATTTTGTCCTACAATATCTGTGCAAAAGTATGTTCCTCATTCTATGTTTGTCTTATCTTATCTGACACACACACACACACACACACACACACACACACACACACACACACACACACATTTAGGTTTTGAAAATGACCTCCTGACCACTTGACGTTTGTTGCTGGGTAGCTGTTGTGTGTATTTATAGAGCAGGTCTAACACCATAGATCCACTGCTTTTCACAGAGGCACTGGCAGCCTGGGTGCTCTCATGCTAGCTAGCTCCCCTGAAATCAATATCCACCTCTCACTCATCTCTGGCTTAATGTATATGGAGATTCTGCTAGTGTAAATTCTGCCAGCTTTACTCTGGACTAAGTCTTCTTACTTTGTGAAACATTGTTGGCACAGTTGCAAAACTTCCCAAATGTGCAAAAATATCAATTCAATTGTGCAATATCAAGTCACATGATCCAAAAAAGAGCTTTAGTGAGCAGATGTGGGGGCTTAGATTTGGCGAAAAAGGCAGAATAGATATATTATTGTGTCATTGGATGATAGGAGAGTATTCTGACTGATCAGTGCTATTCTGATTTCTAATGTGTATTTTTGATGTACAATTTTTCAAATGACCTTAAAATACAAAGAGGGAAAAAGCACAATTTTCCTATCACAATATGTTTTGGTTTTATTCTGAGTAGCTGGCCTTGCTAAGGGACTTTGCTAGTCTCTGAAAATGATTGGCAGTGTGGACACCTCATGTCAAACGCTGATAATCTGCAGTTTCAAGAGATAAGCCACAGTGTCTGTGTTGAGTCTACAGCAGGGTTGTTTTAGGTTTTTGACATAATTTTATTACAAATGTTTTATTACGTAAGAGTTGATGCTGAGAGATCCTTATTACGTCATGGGTTTACTGTCAGCCTGTTAAGACCTCTTTGGTCATCATGGTGCTCTGTGCTGACTCCAGTTTTCTTTCTGCCTGATGATTTTCTCACGTTATGGCAATTCTTTGACTAAAGACAAGTTGTTAAATAGCTATCATTGTAATGTCACAACTTTGTTGCTTCAGAATATAAATAGCCAAGTATTAGCATTGTATTTTTTAAGCAGTAGTGTGTGTGCAGTCTCGGTGTTCCTAATAGAGTAGTCAGGTGAGGGGAGAAAGTAATACTGTGTTAGATTACACTAAAAGGAAACTTGTGACACTCAGTCGTAGTTTTCTTTGCCAAGTAATCAGGCATCGCCTTAACCTTTTAAGTAGACCTCAGGTTTCAGACCAAGGATGGTTTCCATGTCATGGGAAAATCACCTGACTTCACTCTTAAAGTGATACTCTGCCCGAAATATATCTTTTGGGTATTCAACTATATTTGTATATGAACTTTTGGCTGTAAAAAGGTGTTTTATCTGATAGCGGCCATGAACAGACGACAATGCTACAATGGCCTCCAACAGTGACTAGGTTGCACACAGGAAATAAACCAAAAAATGACCATAGAAACCACTGCTGCAGGAATTGCTTTTCTGTACTGCCTCACTTTAGTCCTCATGACTCCCAGCTTCTAGCATTCCCCAATGCACCCCCATCCCCCCCAACTGTTATATTGTGTTCGGGTAAATACATCTTGCTCTGATCTCTGTACTGATGCACAGGGGTGACATTGATATTCATCTTCTCATCTAACTTCTGGTATGGAAGGGTATTTTTTTGTTTTAATGTCATATTGCTTTAATCCACAATACATATACGTATGTTGATGATGCAGCATTTGGCCACTATTTTATTTTTAACTGCAGCATTTATACCAGATATAAAAAAACAAAACAGGGAAGCTTACCAGAACATGAGGCTTGGCATCACTATGGGAGATACCACGGCTACTGCCAGACTTGGAGATGTCATAGAAACAACCAAACTGTAAAAGCCTGTAAACAACAAATGTGTAGTTGAACTGAAGTTCAGAATCTGATGGCTTTTTCCTTGTAAACCCAAGCTGTTGATGTAATTTTGACAATGTTGCAATAATGTGGTAAGTTCCCAAAAACACATGTTGGATAAATCAGTTTGATGTAAATGACAGTTTTCAGGCCATACGGCCAATGATCTGTTGATGTTATCTTATCCAGACTCAAACAATGGCATCAATGCTAGAATCGTTTTTAAATCAGACGTAATTGTTACCTTCCTAAATAAAAAGTCAAATTAGATTGTGGATTTGGAAAATCTTGACGTCCGTAGAGCTTATTCGAGGCTGAGGAGAACAATGTCATACCTTTCATGCCATGTCTCCTGTTATACAGTCTGTATTAAAACACCCCTGTTCTCCCCTTGATGACTACAACTCTTACAGAGCGCTTTCAGTTGTACTTAAGGTCTGAATCATTGACTAAACAACCTTGTTATCAGAGCCTAATTTAAAGACCCAGTGGCCCACAGCCACAGGTTGCTCATGAAGATAAATTGACATTCATGTTGAATATTTAGGTAATTCATATGCAGAATGTTGGGCTCTAAATCAAGTAGAAAAATGGTGTCGGTTACTGCTTATATTTAGAGCATTTTTTTAAATAGTTGGTAAACACTTAGACCGTTAATCTTTTCTTTTTTTTTAATGAAAGTAGTGTAAAACAGTGCAGTGAAGTAAACCTTCAGATATATATTTCCAAAACAGTCAGTTTTACCAGTTTACCCCTTTTATAGACATTGCGCAGGAAGATATCATTTAGTTAAATACACTGCTCTACAGCTCTGTTTGTGTACCTTGCATCACAACGTTTGTTCTTTGTCTTTCTAGGGTGCAATCTGTAAGGCCTATATAGGATAAACCTTATCTTTTAATATGTTTAGTCTATTCTGTATCCTTGTCATTATCAAGGGAATGGTCATGCGTCCAAAAGCATTGGGACATGGACCCCATGTTAGATTGTTGAATATTGGTCCCATGTTGCTTACTTTTATTGTGCCAACCCATACTTGAACCTAATGGCACAGACAATACGCCCCAGAGTAAGAGGTTACAGTATGTTGTAAAGCTTTTGAGTTTACTTAATATTAAGTACCCTTTGACCTTGTGTCATTCCTGTCAAATCTAATCTGCTATCATTATGAGCAGTGAGTGCTTAGTTTCTGTACCCGACTCTCAGTCTTCTGAATATCCAGCCTTTTTGCAGTGAGGATGATAAAGCTTATGGTCTGTTTGTCCGGTGTTTTCACTGGTCAAACAATAAACCCTTTTATAACCAATGGCACCCATCAGACTCTGTTCCCTTTTGATAAAAAATTGATAACAAATTGAGATCCAGAAGCACATGAAGGACATCTAGCCTCTAAACACAAACTGACCTATATTTTGCTTTTGATCTCCCTTCATTGCATAGCCCTGTGTTACCTGCCTACAACTTGCTTAAAAGTGTTTTGATATTATCAGTGATTTGCCTGCAATGTGGTGTTAAATAGATCCATAAAATCTAATATTAGATTATCAGGCTGTTGTTATCACTGATCAGTTTTTCTCTGGATCTAGACACTAATCATTAGGGATGCTCCGATCGATCGGCCGCCGATCGATATCGGCCGATACTCACTCTCTGCCGATCGATCGGTGCTCTCTAAAAAGGCAGATCGCGAGAACCGATCGCATAACGTAAAATTATGACGTAAAATACATGATACTTTTCTCTGTGCGCGGCAAAACAAGCTCGCCAAAATGGCTTCACCAGTCTGGCAGTATTTTAAGTGTCCGAAAATGACAATAAAATAGCGGTATAAAACGTGTGTGAAGCAGAAATCCTGCAGCTCCACCCGCTGTGACGGACCGGTGAGCGGAGCCAAACACACATTAAGAGTTAGACCTAACACACTTAGCTATTTTATCTACCTCTGGAACAAGCTAAACTAGTTATAAATATATTTATTCTTCACTGTCGGGTCACTCATTACTGCATCAGTGAGCTGAATGAGACGATACTGACAGGCTGTCAGGAGAGAGAGAGAGGGGGAGAGAGGAAAAGAGAGCACTTCCGCTAATTTCTCCCGTGTTATTATCCAAAGTTAATGTAAACTTATATATAATGTACTTCATTTGAATGTAATAAGTAATAATTATGTTGGTTGTTGTTTGTGGAAGCGCCAGTGAATGATCCCCATTAACTGAGTTTTAAACATCACTTTAAATTGAAGATCCCCATAGGCCCCGCCCACTCGATCGGATCGGCGATCGGTATCGGCCGATACTGATTCCGGCGATCGGCCCCAAAATTGGCGATCGGAGCATCCCTACTACTCATGTAATTATTCACACCCTTCCTATTGTTTCCCTTAATGGAGCCAGAGACAGAACCATAAATCAGTGGGCAGGACCTGGCCTTGTCCACTCCTATGAGTCAGTCTTGGCTCTCTTGCTGGGAAAGTTGGCGCTCTTAGCTCTCAGTGCTCGGATGCAAATGTTACTTACTTGCATGCTTGGGGAGACGTTATACAATATGCATGAGTCAGTGTTTCAACCATCAATAACCATATAGTTTTCAATATCAGGGCTTGGGTGGCTAATAGCTCCCAAGCTGTATTTCATTCGTCTCGTTACTTAAAGCTACAAGTAGGAATTGGTAGTAGGAGACTTTGGCAATCTCACACCAGGGTTTTAAATGCTGTTTTTGTGGGTAATTGGTTTATTGTTGGACAGCATAACAGAGGTAGACGGGAATAAATGGAAAGGGATAAAGGCAATCTCCTACTCTTGCACTTTTACATGGCATGTTTTATTGCGGTGCGAATCGGTCCCAAGAACAGACCTAAAAGCCTTGTCAGAGTGAGGAAATGTATGTAGGACAGCTGGGAGTGTGTATTAGAAAGTAGTTTTGGAATCCTTCCATTCAAACCATGTCACTTTCTGGGTCAGTGCTTTCAGTTACTTTTTAATCTTTTTACATGTCATAAATGTTGTTCTTGTATCATATGCCATGCATTTCATACAAATGCTTCTTTTGTGTGGGACTAAATGGGTAAATAAATAGATAATAATGCTGTTTTAGTTAATATGAGGAAGTCATGGTTCTTCTTTCCCTCTCCACCAAGTCTCTCTGTTTTCCTTCACTTGCTGTCTGTGTTTTGCTTACATCTTCTCTCAATGCCTCCCCTCTTTGTCTTTGCCCCTTAAGCGCTGTCAGCTCAGGGATTCTCTCTCAGTTCACTTCTTATTTAGGTTAGACGTACTCAAGTGTTATGGCTTCCTCGTTTGCTCAGCGTTTGGGATTTAAAGGCAAAGATTGCGTCTCAGCTGCCCAACCCATTTTACAGTTGTTGGTTTTCCGTTAGATCATTAACTGTGGTGTCATAGGCAGAGATCCATGGCTTTGCATTATACTGATACTGAAAACCTTGGTAGGTATTAGGGATATTTTAGTGAAGTTCTTCTACCTGTGAAATCTCAACAATTCATCACAAATATTCATGTTATAGGATACTGTTGCAAATATTGTTTAAATGTCATAGAGACAAACCTCTTGTAGTTACCATTATATTGCAATTGTGGATGTGATTTTTTTTTTACGGATTCATATTAATGTCAGTAGTTTACATATAGTACAATAGTTTTATATATGTGTGTGTTTTTTTGCTGCTTGTTGTTTTCATTTGGTTTTCAGATTTGTGGCTTATCGCACATCCCAGCTGTTGGAGAATGCATTGTTCTATGCACGGGCAGGATTTAAAAGCATTTTAAGGGAACACAATAAGAACAAATCGAATTGGGTTTTGAAAACAGCATTTGTATCAGTAAACAATTAACAATATACTGTATTTTAAGTAGAAGCATTTAGAGTGAGAGTCAATTTTAAGATTAAAATTGGTGGTGTATTTAAAATACTGTGAGATTCCTTCAGTATTCCTGGATTCACATCCTATTAGGGTGTGTATTTGTTTTGTGTTTTGAGTAGTACTCCTTCATGTTTCTGTTGACTTAGTAAACACAAACTGAACAGAATCCTTTTTCTTAACATGAAAAAAAACTTGACAGTTCTTCTTGCTGCAGTGATCGGTTATACTTTCACTTTCGCAATTAAGTTCCTTAGTGCTAAATATATGTTAGCTGGAGACTGTCGGTAAACCATATGTTTGAGGGTGGTTTGTGTGCATGTGGTAAACAGACGTTTGGCCCCGAGAGACGTTAGCGGCTCCCTTAGGAGTGAGAATGGGTTGGGTGGAGCTCCACCCTCCTTAACACAGTGGTGTGACCAGGAGGAGCATGGGAAGGAGAGACACCGGGAGTCAGGCAGTCGGTGTGTTTTTACCGTGTGGGTTAAAGTGAAACCTTATTCTTACTTTTGTTTTTCTGCAGGTGAGACGAGCTGCTCCCACAAAGGCTTCTGGATGCGGTGCCTCCTGCGGCTCAGGTGAAAGGTAAGCTGAGCCCTCGCCTGCGGGCACACTCTTTATTGTCTTAATAATGTATTCGCTGGGTTAAGGTGGCTAGCTATCAGTTTGTACCTAGAGTTAATCAAGTGGTTTGCATGCTTTATTCACATGTCATTTCCCAAGTATTTATCTATGAACCGGTTTTCTCTCATGCGTCAGTCTACTTTCAAAATCTGACATAAATGCTGGTTCATTTTTAACTCACTTTTTGAGCAGAAGAGAGAATTGGACCATGTCTCTCAAAGTGTAAAGTAGATCTGTTTTATGCCGGTTTTTATTACACTTTTAAGTACATTTGCTCTCTAGCTTTTTGATCACAGTGTCACTTATTGCTGTAAAGCTTAAATCTGTGCTGGTTTGTTGACTTCTGCATTCCCAAGTGAGCAGTTATGTGTCGGCTATAAAGTTGAAGCCCAGGGCAGCATTGAAAGAAGAGAAACTGTTTGACAGAACTGAGAGCGGCAGCTTACAGGGTGTGTCAGATTCGTTTGGGTTAGAAGTAAATGTTTGGGTTGCACAAGGACAGTCGGCTGCAGAGTGGTACTTCAGATAGATACGCAAAGCCCTAAAACCGGTGGTTTGCCTGGAGAACATGTTGATCTTTCATTCAGTGGCACAGGAAGTGTAATGACTAGTTACTATTTCTTTTTTCAGCATTGGATCCTGAGCACACTGTGTATTTTGCTCTTTATGGTGTTTGTTGTAAAAACAGGACTTGAGTCATTCAGCTGTGTGACACATCTGTCAATGGGGCGTAAAGATAGAAACTAGGTGATCTTATTCAAATAATTGTTGAGTAAAAGTACCTTCAGTTGTGATAGTATTAGACTGATAGACACATTGAACTTGCATTGCTGTAGTATCTGGAGTTTCCTGCTTTGCTGTTCCATACAGACCTAAGGTTATAGCAGACTGTAGCCATGAAAACATACCCCTGGCCTGCTCATATCAGTCAGGAAGCATTTTAATTCAGCCTTGCCCAAGTTGTTTATCTTGGCATGTGTTTGCAGCATAGAGATGCATGAGTTTGAACTACAAATTACACATTCACCAGGCATAATGTCTCAACCAGTACACATCCGCCCACATCTGGGCTACTTTAGTCCCACTTTTTTGTCTGTCTTTGAAAGCCACACACATTCAGACTATCTGATAATGGATAATAATAAGATAATAATAATAATAATAATAAGATAATGGTTATAAAAACATTATAGTTTATGTTTCTGTGCAATGATTGAGTGGTTTCATAGTTCTCTTATCTGATTTGTGCTTCATTAACAAGGCTTAGTTTTGACCACACAATGTGCACATAATAAAAAAATCATACACTGGGTCAACAGACGCAGGATGTTTTTATTTTTCTTCATGTTCTCAATCTTTCAAATCAGCAGTGAATCACTGTTTGTTTCAGATACACCATACACACGCTTTGAAGTTAAAACTGTGATCCCAATTTGGTCTTTCTTTTTTAAAACAGCATAGTATTAATTTATGGTTTTAAGTGCAGTGAGAGTAACGTGATGGAACAATGAGATGTACTGCTTGCGTCATACCCTAAATTATCATAGGCCCATATATTTTTAGTATATGTTTGTCTGGACCTGGTCAATGAAAGACTCATATATGTAAAAATGTATCTAAAGGACAAGTAGTTCCAAATGGGTTGACAGGCAGAATAGATCAACAGAAGGAATACTAGTGATGCTTAATAGCATCTGCATTGAGAGTACCTGGCCGTCTCCTTTGATCGGCATGCAAAGCGTAATATAATGAGATCAACACTGAGGAAGACAGAGTGAGATTTATGTTTATTTATTGTGCTGCTGGAGAGACTCTTCCTGCTTATTATTGACACATTGGGGTGGAATTAGAAATCTATTTAGTGGAGATCTCAAACGTTGGCCAAGACAAAGTCTGTACGCAAAGATAAATACCAACAGGGGACAGTTTGAAAGCAAAATGTTCTGTTATTCGGTTGTACTGATCCTCAAAGGGGCAATTTGATAGCCGACTGGGGCCTTTCTGTCTGCAGTTTGCATTTTCTCCCTGCACCTGCATAGTTTTTCCAAAGCCATGCAGGTGAGGTTAATTGGCAGCTAAGGATGTGAGCGTGGATGTTTGTGTGTCATCATGTGTCAGCCCTGTGGTTTTTTTAGGTCTTCTGCTTCAAAGTAAAAGTGGATATAGGTAATGGATGGATGATACTTTAACATAAAATAGCATCTTTAGGAGAGCTATTACCGATTGTCCATTCTTGCTTATAAATACAATAAATTGTGTGAATGATTAGCACTCTGGCGAGGACAAGCCTGTGTATTTTGTCAGTGAAAAGCCTGGGAGCGGCTGACAGCTCCTATTAAAGTGTCTGTCATTGTGGGATTGATGAAGGGACAGAAAGGCGACAGGTCGTAAACAAGAAAGTGAGGATGGACAGGATGTGGGAGTTGTTGATCTGTTGACCAAAACCTTCATTATATTTGTCTAATGAGGCACTCGGTCCTAGCAAAATAGTGAAGTGAGTGTTGAATACAGCATCAGACAGATGGATAGATTGCCACTAATACTCTAGGGTTGCCAGATGTGAAGAAAATATGGTAGTAAAATACATTTTGGTGGAGAAAATGTGTAAAACATGGAAACCCCTTATAGGTGTGCTATATATTGTTATTCTCAGAATATTTGGGGTTATCCATCACAACTAAGCATGCAGTTAACATTTGGCACTATTCATGCACTAAGAAACTGAACAGTTTATCACAAAAAGCTTTTATACTTTCATTATTATCTTCTTCAAAGGGATAACAGCCTGCTGAAGTCAGGCTGTGCAATCTTTTGTTTTGCATATATTATGGCTTTTTGAGAAACCTAGTGACTAGTCAAAACGTTTGTCTCTTTTTGGAGAAGATTAAATAAATACGGGAATTGCTATGGCAGAGTATTTACATAATCTTGACTGGTATTGTAAAAAGGGGCTGGAGGCAACTTTAGTTTTTGCTATAATTCAAAAAACGATTGATTTTTCAATTTTAATTATGATGTCAGAACTGTTGGATACACCCTGCAATAGAATAAGGTGATTTCACATAGACAGCAGTAGAAGGGGAGCACAGTGGCTGTTTAGTCATTACACCTATCGAAAGGTTTAGCCTCATTACATTACGTAAATGTAGCTTCTATGGTGGCTTGTGACACAACTATCAAGTGACTGCTTTGATTAAGAGCAGAACTTTTAGCTAATTGACCCAATTACCTCTTATTCAGTGTTTTGCAAATCATGAACATGGCTTACTGTGACGGTATTCATTTATCTTTGGTGTGAGAGCACCGAGAAGTCCAATATAGACAATCGGCCAACTTGTTCTCCTTTTGGTAAGAATGTATGTGTTGTGATGAGATAAGAGAGGCTTGGAGTTTGGTAATTGGTGTTAGTTGGCTTGTTCTTTCTATCATTCTTTTTTTGGATATATAAACCTGGAACTAACTAACTATGCATTGAAATGCAGAGAAACAAAGCTGTTTCTAGCCAGCAGCATTCACCAACCTTGTGTGTGCTAAATGTTTCTGTGTAGGTGTGTGATAGCTAAGAATCTTTTTTTAGACTTCTGCTCATTCCCCCCACAGTCTCTGCTTTGCTGTTTGTTCATTCATAAACTCCTATAGCTGCAGTATAGGCAGTTTTTCTTCCAGTTGAATACTTCTCAAATGTTCTTTGCTCCACGGTTTAGCTGGCAAAGCAGGTTTATATTTATAGCCATCTAATTTGTATTCAGTTTTAAAATTAGGCAGTCAGTTTCTTTTGTCAACAACCAGCTTATGAGTCGATGGGAAGGCAGAAGCAGCACTTTTGGGTTTGAAAGAGATACTATTGCAGAGATCATGAGCATCGTATATTTGCCAGTTAAAATGCCCAAAACATATACAGTGTACAAGCTATACTGTATTGGTTCTTGGCAGCTGGTGAGATGAAGTGGTATATAACAGTCTGTATTGTGGTTCCATCTCGAAATACATGGCATAGAGCTGGAGGGAAGGTTATTTTGATATTTGTTGACATTGCCAAACTATTAGATGGGTATTTTTATACAGTAAATAAACTGCTCTGAACACAGGCTGGTGTTTCCCCAGACATACTGTGTATTCTGCTCTCACCTTAAACCATGTGAACTTTCTCGTGTTGCCTATTCTTTCTCAGCAAACTTCCTGCTTTGCCATCAAACAGATACATAATTAAGTCCTTGTTAATGTAACGTAAATTGCTGTTGATCCCTGCCCCTTCCTTGTAGCATTTTGGTATTTGAGTGGGCACTTTGTTAAGCCCCATGCCCCCGGTACCGGGGGCAAAACGCAACATCTTGCAAGAAACAGCGTCTGAGGGCTTCTTAACATTTAAAAACCTATTAATGTGTCATACCCACTTAACGGGAAGAAACTCAGCTATCTGACAATATTAACCATTTTTAGCTAAACAAAACATAAGGGTAATAACAAAGGCTCTGAATTAGCCCTGAGCGAAAAAATGCTAACACACTTAGCTCAGAACTCACGTTAAAATACCCTTATTACTTATCGTATCTGCACAAACAAGATATCGATTAGCAAGCTGAGATTCCACAGATTCCAGACATATAAATATCATCACTGAGCGATCAGAACTCGCGGCGAAATGACAACAAACAACAACAACTAAATTAGCTTTATGGGACCAAATCGGAAAATAAGTCTTACCGTTGCTGTGTTCTGATCAAAAGTTGTGTTCAATGGCATTAAAACGATAAAAACGCTGCTGAAGGTTCATCCATAGGTTAATCGAATGTGTCTGTGTCACTTTGAAATGATTACTGATAATCCATCATTCCATTTTATGTCAATAACGGACAGTGGCGAGCCGTGACTTTTATAACTAGGCCCTCTGACCCCCCCGCTTCCCTCGAAAAAAATAAATAAAGAAGAGTTATTACGTCACAGCGTATACTTCAGCGGAATATCAAAACAACGGCCCGGGGTGCAAAACGCATCAATGACAGCGACCCTCTACCACACAAAACAACACCATTTATATAAACACCTATCATGACAGGGCACCCACAGCCAAGTAACAATTAGAAATGAATGAAGTCGGCACGGCGGCCGACATTGAAAATTACTATGGCCTACCTTTGATGATCAAATCACTTAAACACAAAGTCCATCCTCCTGTCCTTTTGGATGAAGCACTTGATGGCGGGGTCATGCAGCTGATCCTTTGCCACTCCAATTTATCATTGTAACTCAATCTTGAAAATGACTCGGTTAATAATTTCGCAACGATGTAATCACTATCACTGACGTGAGCCATCATGAACGAACTTATGCTAATCATAAATCTATCGATTAGATTTATGATTCGAAAATGATAAAAGTAGGGTAGACATGTGGATATTATCCGGCTGAACAAAACGTGCATTTATCTAACAGGTTCGTTTTCCACAGACCTTATTTTGAGCTCTTTTCCAAAACCCTATGGAGAAATCCCATTGCTTTTTTGTCGAGGGAACCCATGCGCAGCTTACTTTCGGGTTTTAGGACGCGTCACTGCACCACTTTATACAAATGCATAAACTTCACAGCGGGCGGAACTTGTCATAAAGTCCGCGAAAATAAAGCCCACCCATTTAGAGGGAAGATATGATTGGTCAATTGTACTGTCATTTGACATTACTCTCTCGTTGAGTTACTATAGTGGGCCCTCTGTGAATTTACAGCAGGACCACCAATCAGCTCCTATCTTCACAGTAACTCGCATTCAAACAGAAACTGAATAGGCAGATTCGAAGGATTTATTTCTTTGGAAATGTTATTTTAAATACAATTAAATCAAGTTATTTTGGTAAAACTAAGAAAAAAATAACAAAAAAAATATTGAAAAAAAAAATATTGAAAAAATGTTGTTTTTTTATGTTTTCAAATATTATTTTTTAGAATATCTTAGGCCAGGGCTTCTCAAACTCTGGACCGAACTGCAAATCAATCCGGACCGAACCCTGTGTCCCATTATAAAAATTATACAAAATAAAAACGTTCTGATTCTGATGTAAATTAATGTATATTTTCTTGTGTCTGACGCGTTGTGAGAATGAAAGTGCATATATATTTACTTGTGTGCGCGAGCGTGACACGCATTGCAGACCGCAAGTTAACCGCAAGTTTACCTTGACTTTCTAATGCTTCCAATAGCCGCTTTCACACCAAGTACTTTGCTGTACTTAGTGCCGGCACTTAGTGCCTGGCACTTAGTACCCCCATGGCACTAAGTACAGATCGCGTTCACACCGGAATAAGTTCCCTGAGGGAAGATTACGCAAATGAAGCTGCTGACGTCAATTCTTCTTCATCTGCTTTGGGTTTACTGGCAGGCCGCAAACCACTTCACGGCGTATACTGCCACCCGAAGTCCCCGGCCGGAAGTCCCCGGAGTTGGGGACTGGCTTCAGTAGAAGCCTTCCGAGTAAATCTCCAGAATGCCGACACCTCCTCATCACTCCACCGCTCCCATGTTTTTTTTTGTGTTGCCATAAGTTATTCTCTCTCCGTTGGTGCGCGGGGCTAATGCTAATGCTAATAATGCTAATGCGAGCAAATACAATTGCGGCTTCAAAAAACTTTTTGGGAGTTTTACGGGGCGTGGTTTGCAATTTGCCCAGCCAATAGAAATTGGTAATTTTTTCTCCCCAGGATAGTACCACCTCTCTAGCAGGCACTAAAAATGGGGGTAAAAGTTCTCGGCACTAAGTACTCTTTTTGGTGTGAACGCAAAATAAGGGGTACTAACGGAACTAAACGGGAAAAGTACTCCGGTGTGAACGCGCCAAATGCCTTTTTTGCCGAGGTTCAAGGCATTGGCTACGGACAAACAGTGCCATTTCTCCCACTAGTTCAAGCCACCATACTGTATGTATTGAATGTGTGTGTGTATACAGGGGCGCCCTTTGCCGACAGGCAAGGCAGGCAAGTGCTTGGACCAGAAGGGGGCCCCCAAAGAAGGTAGATTAAGAAGGTCCACAGCATGAAACAACCTTTAATTTACTGCAACGACACGTCGGGAAACCCCCTCAAGGGGGCCCCATGTATAGCGCGCCGTAAGAAACTGCTTCTTAATTTCAGTTTCGTTGCTCCGCTCCGCCCGGGGGGGGGGGACTTTACTGGCATTGATCCGGACCAGTGACGTTGTATAAAATTCACAAGTGGACCTTTAATAAAAAAGTTTGAGTACCCCTGTCTTAGGCCCTCAGAGAGGGCCTAGAGGGCCCTCGGTGAGGGCCTAGGGGGCCCTGACGGCTCGCCACTGATAACAGAGTTTTCATATAGAGCTGCTATGATAGCTACTAGAGTGTATGACAGCTTCCGGTTCCGGGGCATTCTGGCTACGCATCACTCATTCCCCAATGGGTAATGTTTAGATGGATTTTTAGGAACTTCCCCTCGATTCTATAGGCTCTAACGGTTAAAAAGAGGTGTCAATCATCAAAATCGACCAACGGGGGCCAGAGATATGGAAAATGACCCCAGACGTGGGTTTTTTTTTCTAAATCTCTCTAAAAAGGTCAAATGTCATTTATTTTGCATCAATCTTGATACAGGGTACTTATTATATGTTATAGTTTGGATTCCTAAAGCTTTTAGTCTACTATCCCATCATTCAAGGGTGGTTTTCACTATAAGTAATGTTTTTTTTTTGGACGGACACTATAATTTACATTTTTTTACTATGTTCAATCTGAATTTACTTTAAAATAAAAAAATTATATATTGATTCTGGCTTTTCTACATCCAACTCACAGGTTTATCATTGCTTTGAGAAAAAGATTAATTTACCCCTTTTTAGAAGTGAAAATATAGTCATTTGTTCTGGGCATGTCATTTTCGAGCCTGAGGCCTGAAAAACAGGCTCGGGGCTTAACTGGTTAAGAAAAAATGGACCTCCTCCAATTAGGTTTTCCCAGCCAGGCAGGAGATTAAGATCATGAGCTTTGATGTTTCAAGCCCTCTTATTTTGAAGTTAATTTAAAAAAGTTAATGCCACTTCATTTTAATCTCCACTTTTCTCTTCACAATCCACTTTTTCCCTTTTCTATCTCACTAGTAATAAGAAAAACCGTCCTACTGACCGCGTGTAATACTGATTGAGTAAAAAGGTAAGCTGTGCCAACTAAAGAAATGGACCCCTTGTGAATTCCCTACATTTATGCACTAAAATAATTGTTTTCCAAATTGGCTCATTCATTTATAGCAGGGGTGGGGAACCTCCGACCTCCGGGCCGTATACGGCCCGCGAGACCATTTGATACGGCCCTCGAGGTAATTTATAAATACACACAAAAAAGAAAAAAATTAAAGAAATCTAGACCGCAAACGAATTAAACAAGCGAGTGCCTGTTTTTCCTGGCTAAAGTCAGGGTCCTTGAACACAACACGAGCCTAATGTGTCATCACGTGGTATATGTCTCGTCTGACAGGGGTGCAGTTCTGCCGGAGAGCACCAGAACGCGACTCCGGCACTTCAGATAAGGAGCTGTACACATGCCGCAG
Source organism: Dissostichus eleginoides (assembly GCA_031216635.1). Classification (NCBI taxonomy): domain Eukaryota; kingdom Metazoa; phylum Chordata; class Actinopteri; order Perciformes; family Nototheniidae; genus Dissostichus; species Dissostichus eleginoides. The sequence goes on along the minus strand of CM062273.1, from coordinate 24,555,346 downwards.
TTTTTGCGTGGCTGTGTCTTTAGTTGAAAGCGCAGTGGCTGCTCCTCTCTCATACTGATCATACAGTCAATAACTTTGTTGTTATTAGCATCTGGTTAGCTAGCTATGCTAACGAACATAAGAAGCTTTTTCTACAACCAGTGAGGTAAAGGCACATCTTTATATGATCATTATAGTTATAAAAAAACAAGAGAATAAAGTAAACAGGTATAAAATACTATATGACAGTAAAAAAAAGTTGTTATTAATAAAACAAGAATACAGTTTGAAAAGGGAGTGATTTGTAAAATATCCATAAAGAAATAGAAAATCTGCTTCCAGTCCTGTTTCATATGGGTGTTGAGAGATGTATCCATAGATCTCCTAATGTTGCTCTCAAAGTGCACCAGATTGATGCTTTTAACTTCAACATTTTAAAAAAAATCTCCCGGGGGAGCATGCCCCCGGACCCCCTAAAGGAGGTTAGGTCCCCCCCCCCACTTAAATCATGTTCACATGGATAGGAAACGAAATACATTTCCACACATCTTGTGTCCATATCTTCTGTTTTGGTGGTCATGCCACAACCGTGCACGTGAATGCATACGCGAGTCATGGTAAGATATCTGGATTAAGAGGTTGCTTTTTCTTTGCACAGCATGAAAGAAAGGCGAAATGAATGGGCTGTGATTTTAGTTTTTTTAAGCAGAGGTCTATAATTTGTACGGCCCTCGGAGGATGTTGAAAAAATTGAAATGGCCCTTGAGAGGAAAAAGGTTCCCCACCCCTGATTTATAGTGTATAGCCCCCCTGGGCCTTAACAACCATTACTCATTGAGAAAACAATGCACTTAAAAGATATACAAATACGTTTTACAAGGTTAAGCTCAGGCTAACTTTCAGTCATCTGGTGCTTATTACAAGTTTGGACAAGTAACACAAAATGTCCCATCGACACAGTGAGATGAACTACAAAATGTCTTTAACCCAAGAAAAGTAATGTTTCAGTTAATCCTGTCCTCATATAAAAATGAAATTTCTGTGACATGAGTTGGAAAGATCCATTCATAAAATATATAATTAAATAGTTTAGTACAGGGAAAACATCCTCCTGGCCACTGAGGAAAACATTTGATTTAGGTTACTGCTATAAAAGGTAGTAGTTTTAAACCAAGGCTTCACAATCTTTTTCCAACCTGACTTTAGTTTATCAAGCAAATCATGTAGTACACCAAAGCATGCATTTTTAAATTGAATTGATGTAGCTTATCCATTATGCTTACTTTGAAGAATATCTGACCCTATTTTACCAAAGACTGGGGTACATCTTCTCTTTCTTGGCACTGTATGAATGATATGGCATATACCAAAGTTTAGTAGAACTCCAAAGGAAGAACACTCGAATAGGTATGAATAAAAAAAACTGAACAACATGCATTTCAAATAGCAGAAGTATTTACTTAGGGAGCCAAAACCCGCAAAGATTCTTTAAAGGAGGTGTAAGGTACATGTTTGTAGGATGAAGGATATTTTGTAACTGTCTTCAATATATATATTCCAAAAGAAATAGATAACATCAATACATATTTATTTAGAATATGTTTTTATAAAGTCACTCATTTTCATGTATCATACATTTTAATCAGCGTTTCCGCCAGGGGGGCGTCTTGCCGTCATTTGTCCAAAAAAAAAATAATTCGAGAGAAAATCAAGAGTTTTTATCGCTTGAAATGACGAAAAGGACAAGGACATCCCTCTGTTGGAGGGGCAAAGGAGTCTGGTGGGATTCTTTTCAGAGTATTGCTGATCGTTTCCCCGACATCGGCCGTGCCTGCCACAGGACAACACGAAACGTGCACGATTTGTACGCGATGAGCGGGGGGTGCTAGTGGAGCACGCGCGTGAACGAGCGCGATGAGCGGGAGGGGGCTAGTGGAGCACGCGCGTGAACGAGCGCCGGAGCCTCGCAGCGGCGAAACTGAGGCTCCGTGGTAAACTGTGGTAACATGAAGAGCCGTTTGGGAGCCGAAAAAGCCGGCGCTTCTTAGAAAGCCGAGCCGAGCCAAATGATCCGTCTCACTAACGTAAAGATATAGTATCTATAAGGGACGGCTCAATTCAAAATTCAAGCCCCCCCGCTCTCGGGGTGGACGCCCTCTCAGGCCTGGTCTGGCGGAAACACTGATTTAAATTATTATCATTTATATTAAGAACAGGCCTACTTAATGTTCCTGATATTTACTTTTGCTCCAAAAGCAAATATTCTCAAATAAATACTTGATTTATCATCATGATGATATGTATAGCTGCAGCCCTACCATCATTGTTGACTTAAGTCAATCCACTGCATATCCTTCATACTGTCATGGCTCTGCTGCTTCCTCTGGCTCACAGCTGTATGAGAGTTACTGGAGGTCTTTGTCACTTTGTGTTTGTGTCTCTTTACTCGGGGTGCATGTACTGCGTGTGGTAAATCAGTGTGCTGCTGATGTTGATATTCAGCCAAGTACTGTCAGATCTGTGTGTTTTTTGTACATCTTCATTCCACTGACACTGAGGGGGTCTTCAGTTGTGGCAAAGTGCTACTGTACTGTGAGTGTCCTCAATGTTCCAAGAAAAGGAACACCATGAAAACAAAAAGGTGAGGGAGGATGTACTAGTGCCAATCAAAGTCATGACTGCAGCCTCTCAAAGTGAGCCAATGAAGTCTTTTGATACTAAACATGTAAAGATAGTGTTTGCCGGTCCATGCATATATGTGCATGTGTGTAGTGTAACAAAGTGGGCATGGTTGGCACCGCTGCATTCATCAGCACAGCCTGGCTCAGCCTGCCTAAGGCTGGTTCTCACACACAGCCACCTCTGGCCTGTGTCCAACAACACAGGCAGCCAGCTGGCTCGCTCTGTCTACCAGGTCAAATGGTTCCAGTGCCATAGATTGAGATTTCAGGTTTTTTAAGCAATAACACGACTGCTTTATTAAAACAGTTAGGTATATAAACTAATATGTTTGTTGGCGGGCTGACTGAGCTTTGCTTTACACTATGGGTATTTGTCTTATCACATCAAGATGACAAGATATGGGAGATATGAAAAACAGAACACCGAATTAGCATTGTTTACAAGCCAAATGCAGATAGAAATATGGTAGTGGTTACAATATTTGCTTTGTCTAACCAGCCAAGCAATAATAAGATATTAAATGACTAGTCAAATTTGAAAATTCACTTGCCATTTGGCTTGTGGCTTGTACATTTTGCATGCTGAAAAACAAAGATAGTACAGATCAGGGACGTGCACAGACATGTTGGGGGGGCAGGAGCTCAAGTGAGAAAAAGGGCACTTCCCATAATCATTTATAAAAAAATGTTTTAAAACAAAAAGTGAAATATAGTTGCACATCTCTGACTTACTGACCAATTTATTTGAATACCCTCACACTCACTTAATTGTTTAATACTCAACAGAATTCTACAAAATAATCAGCTAACACAGAGACAATGGTCTTAGTATTCACTAAGCACAAGAGCAGACAACAAACTAGTACAATTAATAGTTATTAAATGAGCAGCCAACAATCAAAATTATAAATTTACTGTTTAAGGCAGGACATTACAGGCAAAAATATCGTTTTTTCATGTAGCCTACTTGTACACTTTGTTATTTTGGACTATTTTGCTTCCATGTTTTCTTTCACTCTAATGGAAAGAAAACTTCCAAAAAACACATATAAATGGTGTTCGTTTTACTACCCTGTCTGAACTCATCTATAGATATAAAGCTAATCTGCATTTAAACATAACATTTCTGGGGAAAATACTGACTTGGCGTAAGTAACTATCTGGGGAAGTTGTGAGGTGATGTGTTTTTTGTTTTTTGTATCCTTTTCACCTGCAATGCCTTGGTAACTGCATGCAAATTTGTGCATTTTAATAAGACCTATAGTTAACGCCTAATTTGCATATCAATGTGGCGATTGTGATGACGTTATTAGATACACATTTTACTGTATTCACCTGTAGTGTCTCCCCTTAAGTACAGTACATTAGCTTGTATGCCCATGATAAATTGCCTTAGCTAAACCTTGAGCTAACTTATCCATTAGCTAGTAGCCTACCTTAGTTAACTATATTTGTTTTTGTCTTTTGGCTAATTAGCTGTAAACTCGAGGCACTGGCAGTTTAGTAATTTGTTCATCTCCACTCACCTTCAGCCAAGCCAAGAAAAGCCGGCATAACGTGGGACTGTAAGGTGGGAGGTGCTGCTACCTGTCTGTCTGAAGTGACTGCCGATGACTGCACCGCTGTGCGCGAGACGTGGAGGGAGGGAGGGAGGGTAGGTAGAGAGAGAGAGAGACAAGGGCGCCGGAAGCAGGGGGGCCAGGGGGCCATTGGCCCCTCCACTTTACAGCCCTGCCCCACATTCTCGCAGCAGCGGATGCCGCGGAACACTGTACACATCCCGTTTCAATAATTCCCCTCTACTCTAAAGTCGCATCTAAAAAGAACGCCATCTGATCTAGCTGTGTATATGTTTGTTATTTTGTATTGTTATATTCAATCTCATTAGCTACAGGCATTTTTGAAGCTTGTAAAGGGAAGATGACAGCTCTCACTCGCCACTCTGCTCTTCCACAGCGCCGCTCCCCCTCCCCCTCCGTCCCTGAAATTATGAATGTAAGGCGTATAGTAATCATAGATAACACGGCAGGGTCCGTTACAGTTCGTTTTCATCTGATTTCAAATAAATAAAGTCTTGGCTTTTAGAATATTAAACTTGTTTCGGCAAATTCAGATGATAAATACAACTTTGAAGCTTGTAACGACATAATTACAAGCGGAGAACGGAGTAACTTTACGTCACAGCAGGCATAACAACAGCCGGTGTTTCTCGTGAGTGTTTTCCCCGGGAAACAAACACAATACACACAAAGGCAAAAATACACAAACACACACACGTATATACACACACACTCGCGAGCTCCCCCCAGACCAGTAATCCAAACGAAAATATTTTCCCTCCGTTACTACTTTGATCATTTGCTCCGATAATAATCAATCAGATCGATGGATATCCATCAAATCCAAATGTGGAGATGACAGCTTTGTAAATACCGGAGTTAATAACTGGAACTTTTCACAGAGTGTGTTCAAAAAAAGTGCGCTTACTTCAGTCAAACACCAGTCAACATTCAGCTTGTCAAACAAGAGCGTATTGAGCAGGAAAAAAGGAGAGATGGAATGATGGAGCAACTGCGCTGTCATATGTGTGGGCTGGACCTGTATAGTTTAATTTACAGGAAAGGAGTGAGCAGAGGGTAGAGTTGTCCATTCTTGTTCTGTTTTCTGTGACTATCTTCCTCCCCATGCTGAACACCCTCTCAGACTTTCAGTTGCGCGCGCTACTAAAGAGACGCGTTACCATGGAAACCAAACAATGTTGTAGCTGTATTGAAGTCCGGGTGGAAACAGTAACATTTGGAGCGTTATGTTAGAATGAAACAGGTCGTGACTCACAAATCAGATTTAGTCAGAAATTGGGAGAAATGCGGGATAAATATGACCCCGGGACCGGGAGGAAATCGGGAGTCTCCCGCGAAACTCGGGAGGGTTGGCAAGTATGTCACATACACACGCACTTTTTGGCCCCCCCACTTCTGAAATGAATCCGGCGCCGCTGGAGAGAGAGCATCGGAACTTCACAGTCTAATCTCCCGACCTGATATTTTTATTTTGTATTCAATCAATATATTTTTGGAAAGCGAAACTGTGCGCAAACAGCAGTAGATATATATTCATTTATTGGACAAAAAAAAAGAAGCACCCCATAAAAAGGGCACTTTCTCTGGAGGAAGAAAAAGGGGAGGGGCTCAAGCCCACTTTGATGTCTATGTGTGCACGTGCCTGGTACAGATAACATTGGAAGTAATATAACTCATGAACATAGACTGTATATAAAAAGTCGACATCACCGTGAGTTTGTAGACTGCTGTTTTTAAGCCTTAAGTTTGGCCATTTGGCTGTCACCGTCATGGATTTTTCGTCGTCAACGTCTCGGTTTCTTTTTTTAACCATTGGAGGATACATGAGGGTTTAGCTAAGTACGATCCAACACTGAAACAGACGTATACTTAATGAACTATTAACACAATGTAAAGGATTAAAGTCAAAGTAAAGTAAGATGAAAACAAGGACAACACCTAAACTAGATATTTAGTTGGAAGCAACCTGTCAATCACTAGGTAGATACGCCCTAAATCATACTCTGCTTCATCTTCTATTGCAATCTTAATGGAACCATAATTAAAAATATATATATTATGTTGTAGTAAAGAAGACTTAAAACTAGTGATTGAGACTATTATCTCATTAAGTAATTGTTTACTGGGGAAATAAATCAAGTAAGGAGTAGGGTCATTTTCTTTTAGGCTTCTATACAATCTGACTTATTTTTGCAATTATTGAAGACATTTTATCCTGTGTGATTATTTGTCCCAGGAAGCTGTCCGCTTCAAGTAGGGATATGATTGGAGAAAATACACATAAACAAACACTAGAGGCAGAGGAACCCAGAGAGAAAGATGTTTAAAGATCTCTGCTTTTATTTTGATAGAGCCTTATCTCTGGCTCTGTTTTCAGAAACATGTTGGTTAATATTTTTGCTGAAATGGAATCGGTGCTCATTTCCCACCCCTTGTAGAGAATCGTAGGTCTCATTTTCAGTCCGTGTTTACCTTGCTCTTTCCCTACTCGCTGACACACGTCTCTGTTCCCAGAGACACTGTGTGTACGCGGTGAGGTTGTGTCTCCTGCCAGTCTAACCTGAAACACATTGAACACCCCCCCCAACACTCAGGTCACAGCTGAGCAAAAACGTAAACAACCTCGCACAACTTTCCTGGACTACATACAAGCTGAAATTCCCCATCAAATGAGCTAGACCTAAAGTAAGTTCATAGAGGTTCATGGACTAGGAACGTGTTCTACTATTCCCAGATGCTATTGCAGCATCTGGGAGGTGCATGCTGGGTAAAGCACGGAGAAGATTGTGACCCTAAGGTATAAGTGAAGGTTTACTTTTGTAACGGACCTCACACAAGAAAGGGAGTTTCCTATTTTAAGTAAGATCAAATGGGAACTCTGTCTGGAAGGCATTTTCTCCATTTAAGTTTCTTAAAATATACTCGCACCCCCCGCAAGACTTGGAATAGAACAACTAAACCACACATCCTCCCACAGAGTCCCAAAATTAGCCTCCTTTTTAAATGGTAACAGCTGACCTAGTTCTGCCTCCTTCGTGTCCTTCTAGACACAGTAGTCATAGCTTTAGATTTTTTTGCAGTTTTAATGTAGTTAGAACTGTTTTAGATCTCAGTTTCTAAGGCTACTTCTCCCATTTCTTAGTCAGGACAACAGCTGTAACACTCACTTCAAATATTTCTATTGCCTATGCCTGCTCGTGGCATTCATTGGGACTGACCCTTGGCCCAGTGTGTACAATTGTATTATTTATTTGAATGACCATTCAGATGTGTGTTGCTCTGTTATGAATGAGACTATAATGGTGTGCATTTTATCTGAGAGATACATGTTCCAAGTAATATAGGTGTCAGTTCGTTTTTTAGTGAGATGTACTGTTTTTCTTAACAATAGTTACATGCTTTACAGGATATGTCAGTTGATGATGACAAATTACATCCTGTTTCTTTTGAGGAAATAATCAAGCCAACCGAACATGTGGATATTGTAAGGATAGTAACTATGTCTGTGAGCAATCCTGCAGCGGAGGCAGTGGTTGAAGTGCACTGCACTTAAGCAAATGGAAGAACACATCTTGCTTGTGTGTGAATCCCCACTCCCTATGGTTCCATTTGAAGAAAAACAAGTGGTCTTAGTGCTGCAGTATGTTGCAGAGTTCATTGTTGATGCACATACTGTACTTGGTGTGCCTATTGGTGTATATCTAGGTCATAGGGCCATCCATTAGTCCTTTCACTGGAGACGGGGGATAACAGGGTTGGGGGTGCTGAGGGAGGACAGATGGGAGTGATGGAAGGATGAAGAGAGTGTCTGGACTTAATCTGGGCCATCATATTAGCAACAGCTGGCTTGATGATGCCTGTCAGAATTACAAGGCTCTCACACTTACACACTCAAGCTTAGCAGATTTTGCGGTTTGCACATTACAAGTTTTCTAGTCAAGACCACAAGAAATTTGGTTGAAGAAAGTATGTCTTTTAATTTGCATATTATATAATTATTCCCGTATTGTGCAATCTTTTTTATACTAAATATGTGTCTCGCTGTACATTTTAAATCTGTGAAAAGTCTATCAGTCAGGGCAAACTTGTTGAATTATGAATATGCATAACGAAATCCCATAATGGAGTTAGATGAAGATGTTTCACAGCCCTTTTTAAAATCGACTGCATTGTTGCGGCATCAGGGGGGGGGGGGGGTTACATTTTCCCTTCTTCTCTCAAACTCTTAATGTTATTTGCTCATGTAAGCTAGCTTTTTACTAGACTCATAGCTGTGATGCTACTAGAACGCCACATGGGTAAAAGAGATGTTAAAGAGTAGTTGACAGGGATGGGGTGAGGGGACAACATGCCTTCTATATCAGGGATCCTGAACTCTATATGACACTTCCTCCTTAAAAAGCAGTAGTGTTGACAGGTTGACAGCGTCTGTGGAAATCTTTTTTTACAAGAGGACAATTTATTTTTACTGTCAGTTATATTGTTTTGTTTTTTTGGTTCAGTTTTCACACCATACTAGTGTAAAACCGTTTACCCACAGTAGCTCCTGCAGTGCTGCTTTGAGACAGCTGATCTAATCACTATTTTTACTTTAATCTAATAATCTAAACATTGATATAGTTCAGAGTTGTTGAGGCAGAATGTTAGCACAGTAATGGACGGTTGACAACTTAAACCCAACACGACACCATGTTCCCAGCTGCTCCAGTGTGCTGTGAATGTGTACTTAATCAATTGAGTAAACTGTCTCTCAGGCAGATTTTCAGGCAGTGTTTTTTTGTTGATTTTAGGGTTGTGGATTTAGATAATGTGTAACTTTAGTCCTCTCTAGCAATAATATATAATAAGGGCCCATATCCACATGTTGCCTTTTCTGAGGGCCAACAGTTCTTTCAGTTGATTCCAATGAGAATGATTAAATCAAACTGAAATAAAGTGCCAGAAACCTAATATAGACGTTAGCTGGGACAAAAACGATCATGATAAAGACCAAAAAGCCTGTTGTTTGAGAGGATCGTACAGGCAGACGCGGAGTATTTCTGTAGGTTAGTGTTGTACTTTCATCTCCTCCTTACTCTACAGCTGTCAGACTGAGCAGTTCATTTAGACCCAGTGTAAGAACAAGCATCTTACAGTGGGGGTTTTTGCTGAAAAAATTATGTCAAACAAATATATAGTAGCACAAAGATATAGTTTTAGTCTAGTAAGTCTGTCATACAACAGTGGTAGTATGTTGCCAAGAAATGGTCATCATACAAACAATAAAAAAGCACTGGGATTTCTTTTTTCTGATTAATTGCCCAGGAGCAGGCGCCCTGCCAGCACCTTTCTACCAGAAAAAGGCGCCATGTGCACACAGGCCCTCAGACAGACTAGCCATGGTTACTGTCAGCCACTCTTTCCCCAGCCCAGCCTTGTGTGTCCCTGAGAGAGCATTATGCCTGTTATATCAGTCAAGCATGTTAACAACATACAGGTTAGAACATGTCAACATGACTCCTCGCTCTGTTTTCCCTCCCTCCTCCTCCCAGTTGGTGAAATGATTACTAAAAACGAGCATGCCCCATGTGACAGCAAGAAGTGCTTTCACCTCAACAAGGTAACTGGGGTCAGACACTTTTTGTTGTGGTTGTATTTTATCCCTCCTACTTTTCATAGTTCAAGGTTAATGTGTGACACAGGAATGTGTGTTATTGACTGCCCTGCTGCTGTTATCTTTTCCACAAGTCGTTCCTATCACTGGGTAAATATTAGCTGAGCACCTGCCTCGCATTGGCAGTTGTAGATTGAGTCTAGGTTCGCCTAGCTTGCCAAAGGTTATGTGCATTGTGGAGTGAGTTGTGAGAGTGGAGGTTTAGTATATTAAATGTTGTGTTTTCAGTTACAGTGGCTGCTTAGGCTTGAATTTGTCCTTGACTGCCATTGCACAGGATCCCTTTTATATTTTCTCCTTTGTCAATATATTAAATAATCATGAATCTTGAAAACACCTTTCTACCAACCAGAGTTCCCGTTAGAATATTTTTTTGCCGGTCAAAATGTCCGTTAAAGTTTAAATCTTCCGGACAAAATTAGAAAAGGGCCGGTCAAAGGTCTTCTTTGTTATTTATTGAGCTTTAAAACAAATTGATATGATTCGATATTAAACAAACTAATTATAGTAGATTAACTACATTATTCAAAAGTGTACAGTAACTTATAATAACACGGGAATAATAAACGGAGCGCTCTCTCCTTCTCCTTCTTCCGTGTAACGTCAGAGGTCCAACTCGGTATCGTGTAGCCATGCCCGCATCTCTGGTCCTAAGTCGAAGAGGCTGGCTTCCGAGGGTGGTCTATATAAAGGGCAGGTGGTTATTATATGTTCGGCAGTCTGTTCAGGGTCACCGCACTCGCATGCAGCACTGTCTGCCAGGCCCCACTTCTTCATTGATGTTTTGAAGCGAGCGACCAACCCCAGTTCGTAGACGGGTTAGTGTGGTCTATTGCCGGCGTGGTAGGTCGTCTCCTCCTATGGCGCCATCTCCTGGGTCCCAGATGTAGCGATGGATGCGGGAGGGCCCGGCTAGCTCCCACTCCTGCCTCCAAGCAGTCGCCAACCATGCATCTCTGGAGAGGTCCTCAGAGGTGGAATTGAGAATCTCTTGTGCTGCCTTGTTGAAGGGGAGGCGGGACTTGAGCCTACTTCGAGGCGCCGCTCTCCTTCTCCTGACAGCCCGCCAGTATCATGCAGCTCGCGGATCCAGTAATGAGTGACCCGACAGTAAAACTAAATCTATATACATATCTATAACTAGTTTAGGTAGTTTGAGAGGTGATTAAAATAGCTACGTGTGATATTCTAACCTGAAGTGTGTGTTTTGTTCCGCTCACCGCTGCAGGTGATCATGCAGAGCTGCGTGTCGACTCGTCAGCAGCAGCTGATCTCTCTCTCCCGTCAGATTAGACTTTACTCGCGTTTATGTCCATATCGATAAGATCTAGCTAATGATATGACTACCTGCTTATTAAAAGACACCTAAACAATAAGCGTCGCTATGCAACCGGGTGAGGCCACAAAGTATAGCGCAGCATTATGCATTTGTTTACATGCCCACCGGAACCCCGAGGCATTACCAACAGATCAACGCACAATCAACCCATACAGGACATCTCTTTCTCCACATTAAGTGTTAGACATTAGAATTGACTATTCTTGTCTGTCACATGAGCAACTGATGCGGTATTGCGCTAAGGGGAAATTATTTTTGACCGGAGAGATTTAGATTTGCCGGTCTTCAGCATATTTTACCGGTCATAGTCCGGTAATTACCGGCTAACGGGAACTCTGACTACCAACATACATATAATATATATATTATATACTGATTTTAGGCACGCTGATAAATCCGAATGTGCTTTTGCTGTTCATGTTCAGTAATGCTTCCGTTCACAGTAACACTTTCTCAATTACACACACTTTATCTTCTCTTTAATCTGTAAGAAGGCCATTACTGAACTTCAGATAATACAGTACCCTCATGTTTTCAATATATATTTGCTCTTGAAAACAGTGTGTTATAATCAAGTATTACATATTATTTTCTGTCGCCTTAAACTTTTAACATACTCATGAATAGCAGTATTGCAATGAAGCAAATATTGTTGATTATAGTGTGATTTTATAAAATAGATCTCTGATGTTGTTAGATTGTATCTCTCTGGACGACTGCTGGTGTTGGTTCTGTGCACTCACATATGTGTGTTTGTGAGTAATGCACACTCAATGCGGCCCGCTCTGCCACTGCTGCTGAGACCGGGGATGAGCATTTTCTCATGTGTAATCCTCCCTTCAGTCTGCAGCAACACACATACACTCACGGCCACGTATGCACATCCACACACTCATTTATTATGCTTACGTCATTCAACAAACTCCACACAATCACCAGTGGAATGGCTTCTGTTTATGCTCAACTGACAGACCCACACGCAAAACTTACACATGAAGCATGCGCGGATTCCACACCCATGCTCAGTCTAGACTGCGTAATATGCTCACACACATAGTCCCAGCGAATCTCCGCCCTGCAGATGTGACAACCAGCTGTGATTGGTCTGTCCCGTCGCTCTGCATGTCTGCCCACATCTTGACCCGCCCTAGGGCCTGCACTGTACGCGGTATTAATTCTCCATGTGTGACTTTCCTGATACAGTTTGGCAGCCCCTTGCAGGTACTGTGGTGTAATTTCAAAGCTTCATGCTCTTTTCCACAAAGCCTGCATCACACTCAGGGTTCCCAGCACTCTCCTACACATGCACACATGCACTGCAGCATCAGAAAGCTATTTATAGACCTGCTCCACAAGGACGAAAAAAAATCCTCCTTTTCAATAAGAAATAATATTCCTTTTCCTCTCTCATATCTTGGTTGTTCATAGCAGCCTCTTTGAAAGGACAAAGGAGTAGAGGGCAGGAGGAAGAAAGGCACAGAAGATCAGAAATGAGAAGGGAGTCAGGAGGCTGAGGGAATGAGTCACAGAGGCAGGGTGAAACAAGGAGGAAGGCAGGGAGTGGTGCGCGTGTATACGGATGTGTATTTTTAATATGTGCATAGACTTTAGGTACTTGCAGAGGGAGGGTACAGTTTGTTAACTGCCAGGGTCCTCAAGCGCTTCATGCTGTTTTCAATTTGAATTTCAAGTATAAGCCTTTGTCAACCCACAGTTTTTATTTCCATCAATTACCAGTACGTACACCTTAGCGAACGGCACATTCCTCATGCACTAGAGTAATCACAGTTGAATGGTGTGGGAGAGCTGAACGATGAATCAGTCTGTGAAAATATTCTATGAATGAATTTTAGGTAACGCACTGTTCTAGGATATTATAATTGATGGCTCGTAGGCGAGACTGCTCTGTAGGCTGGGAGACAGTGGGACTTGTCTACTGTGTTTGTGCACTTAAAGAAAATGAATGGGATTATATTGATCAGAGCGGAGAGCAGTGTGGCCGTGCAGACAGACCCAGGTGGTAACAGCTGCGCCCCATTAACCTCAGCAGTATACCGTCAGCTCTGGTTTGCTCTGATCAGCCCAGCACCCAGTTGAACAAGCGTACTGTTTAAATCTGTCTGGAAACAGCCGTGACCCTCAGCAGTTGAGGGTCTGGGTTGAACGTGCTAACAATAGTTTGCTACCTCAATCGTTAAATAGCTCAGCAGAGGAGAAAACAAGGCACCAGAGATGGTAGAGAAACCGGGCAAAGTAATGCAACGTCATTGTGTCTCTTTGTATCAAAGAAGATAAACATGCCTGTCATTGAGACCCCGTTTACACAAGGACAAAACGGGTTGTATCTGCATAGTTTCTCTTGCGTATAGCCCTTTCGTTTACACGAGGCCGTAACAAAACGATAGAAACGGACCCCGCAAACGATAACGGGTCCCAAAGTGGATAGATCTGCAAACGAAACGCTCTGGGGGGGCAAACGGATCCGTCTGTACGCCTCTATACGATATTTTCTGATAACGATGAGATAGCCCCGCCTCCCTCTCCCCACGTCTCCCTCTCCCCACGTCTCCTGCTCAGAGATCAGCTGCTGGGCTGTCAGAAGAGGGGGAGCAAAAGAGAGGCTCCGTTTATTATTCTTATATTATTATATAGGGTCATTATCAATGAGTTTTAAAGCTCAATAAATAACAAAGAAGACCTCTGACCGGCACTTTTCTAATTTTGTACGGAAGATTTAAACTTTAACGGACATGTTGACCGTCGAAAAAAAATGTTAACGGAAAATCTGCCGCACGGTTCCCTCGTCCCTTGGAAGAGGCGGAGAGGTGGGTGTTTTTCATTTGCTGGTGGACTACCGGGGAGATTTACAGCAAGAGCACACGCCGTCCACCGCGGAGAATAAACAGAAGGGCAACCATGAAAACCATGCTCCGGGGTCTTCTTCGCTGCTTTTGGTGTATTGTGTATTGTAGCGTTTCCAGCGTTTCCAGCGGTCTCGTGTGAACGGACACGTTAAATGAATCGAATGCGTGTGAACGGAAGACTTTTTTGAAAACGCATACGGTGCGTAAACGCAAACGTTCCCGTGTAAATGGGATCTAAATCCAAGAAGATTTACAGAGGCTTAAAGTCTTGACACAGTGTTTGTCTCTTGTTTACTGTAGGCCTATTCAAAGACCCGTTTGGTGTCTTTCATGAAGGGATGGGATATAGGATTTGTTTGTATATCTGAGGATTAAAAACCTAATAATAATGGTATTTTCAGTTAATAGAAAAGCTGTCAAGTTAATTATCATGATCAAATAAACAATAATGATTTTCTTTTTGAAATACACAAATGACCATGTTAGAAAAAGACAGACTTACTTAATGTTGCTATTTATTTGTATCCTTTGTTTATTCTTAGGGGAGGCTTAAGATCTATGATTACTTTTTTTAAGATTGATTTTTACACAACAACACAGGATGTTTACTCCAAAAAAAAAAAAGGCAAAGTGTTTCCAGTGTGTTTTTAAGAGCCGTTTAAGGAGCATATTTCAATTAATGAGGCACATCTGGTAATTGTTTTATCCAGGATAGTCGTCCCATGCCTACTTGTGTTTTTATAAGCATTGTAGCCTTAAATCTGACTAAACCTCTCTTTGTTGTAAGATAACAACATGAAGCTGCATAGTCTCATTATGATCCGGCCCACATCTGCAGGAGCTGCATGTGGCCCCTTTTGTGTGCCGAGATGTGCATATTATAAGTAAATGGGAATCCTTGTGGATATCAAGGGATTTACTGAAGAAGCGAGCAATGGCCTGTTGAGGCAGGCCGACAGGGAGGATGGAGGATTTGTGGCAATGATGGTGGGAGTCGTGTTGAACACTGAGTCTCTGTAGCCGAGTGACTGAAGTTGTTTAGAGACACTAACCGTCATATACACTAACAATGTGCAGACTGATCTGCTTGTCACTGCCACGCACAGTGCTATTATGTAGACAGGCTGACATGTCCTCGTACAGTAGGTCTTTGTTAGTGTTAGAGAGGAGAGAAAGGGCGGGGGTCCAGACAGACCAATATATACACAGAGAGAGAAGGAGCGACGGTGAAGAATAAGAGCTTCAGAGATGGTGACGCAGGGCGAGGGAGCAAATAGGATTATATTCGATAGAAGAAAGCTGCAAGGACAGGATGAATCACTTGTATTGTTTTTAAAGCCTAATAATAGATGAAGAAATTCGTGCAAAAATTGTGTTAAATTGTGTTCTAATCATAGTTTTCTTTCTTTCTTCCTTTCCTCCGTTTCCTCCTTAATTTCCTTCCTGTTTTCCCTCTGCCCTCTTCCCCTGTAGAGGACGTGCAGGCTGTCAGGATGAAGGAGGAGAATTTGTTCCACGGAGGTTTTCTCTGTGCCCCAACGCAACCTCCCCACCCAAAATTGACCCCCGAAGCCTCACTCGGAACCTGTCTTATGGAGGAGACAACGACCTCTACAACCTCAGCTCAGGTACCAAGAGGTTAAAAACTGACAACAGAAATGTAAATGTCACAAAGTATGATAGTCCAGGTGTGTGCCACTGGAATCCAGTGTGTGTGAAATGATGGTGTACTGTGACAAACCTCAGCTGCGGCTTATTATCTGCGTGTGTGGCTGCCCTGCTTTAATTGTCTGTCCGCAGATTTATTCACATTTGTATGTGACTGTGTGTTGTGGGTTCCCACCAGGCAGTGACACAGACAGGAACGGTCTCTCCATGCTGAGTAATGAACTTAGTCCTGCCCAATCACCAGGCAGCAAGGTAAGAACACAGTTACTGATTGGGCAGCTCAATCTAACTGACTCATTAGGTGAGCTTCTTTCCTTTTGTATTCTACGATGATTTATTTTCCTCTGCAGTACGGATCCTAAGTAGACAAACCTACATTTTTTTTATAAAATACACAAAGCTGTCACATCGGTGGATTTGAAATGGAAACCAGAAGCATTACTTTTGTCGAGAATCAGCAATACCCAACGAGGAATTAATAACATTATTTAAGTCCAGAAACTGCACCAAAGCTTTGGGATTGAACTTGTCGGGGCCATGGTGGGAACTGTGTCTTTAGCATCACATGCCATGTATTTGACCCAGACCCTAAATGTCCTGGTGCTGCCTTTGTTGCATTAGTTCTAACACTCTGATTCCATTCCTTAGTAATACTAATTAAGAGTGGTAATTCAATGTTTCCACTGGCAACTGGGCAATCTCATTTTGTCTTGTTTCCTCTCCTTTTGTTGCTTCGCCTCGCACCGCAATATTGCTTATTTATATGTGGAATAATTGACAGGCGCAGCTGCATCTGTGGCCTTTTGCCCTCTCTTCTATTCTAAAAGCCCTTATGGGACAATAGGAGACTGAGCACTGCCTTAACACTTGCATGTTATCATTTACACAGCGTTGTTATATTGTACTACGCTTTTAAGAATGGCTTTTTTAACACATAAAGATAAGACTTAAGTGTATGTGTGGGCTCACCAAAAAATATTGTGATTGTTATTCGTTTAGGGCATTCAGATCAAGTGGTTATGCAATTAAACTGAGAAACGGCAGCAAAATCTAACACTGAGATTCTAATCCCTTCTTACTGATCAGTGGAGCCCATCAAACAGTAAGGGCCCTTTGATGTCTAACCAAGGAAGTTAGTGGGTTTGTGGTCACACTAGCAGCTGCTTTGAAACGGGCCACCCGCCTGCTTCATACAAACTTGTGGCAGATCAGATGAGCTACGTGGCTAAGGGAAGAATAAATCAATGTGGGGTTCAAGAAGAAAGCAAGTCTTGGCACTTGTGGGGTTATATCACAAGAGCTAACTGTGTATTGTTTGGGTGATATGTCTTTTTAAATGATAATACATTTAAAATGCAGTTCTAGAATCTCTGCTGTGTTCTTGCGTAGTTTCTCCCTTTTCTTTATCCAAACTGACTGTTTCCTCTCCTCCCTCCCTCCCCCAGTCTGAGTCCAGGATGTTTAATGGTGTCGAGTGCCCCTCCCCCACAGAGAAGCTGGCCCGGAAGGAGTCTCTCAAGGTACACAAACATCAAAACCTTCACAGTTGTGAAACATTTTAAGCATTATCATGCAGTTTGGAAATACTGATAAGGGCGGGTCATGTATCTCCTCAGTATCTGTCCGTCTAAACTCAGTGAAAGAAATGTACCATTGAAAACCTTATTGTTATTTTAAATGTGTACCCTCTTGTATGTGTCAAATGATCAACAATAAATCCTGTTAATGACACAGAGAGCATGGTTGCTAGTGTTTAGTTGACTCTGCTTCCACCTAGTGTTGGTACCCTCAGATCAGTCCTCTGAGCAGTAACCACTGATGACTCATCTGTGTGTCATTGTTTTTTCTGTTTCACAGGTTCAAAAGCAGAACTACAGACAAGAGAAGAAACGGGCAGCCAAAGAACTGTTCACTGCACTGAAGGACCCCAGTGTTGTCATCATGTCCGACTGGCTAAAGGTGTGGGGGGGGGTTTCTATAAGACGAAGCTACTACATTGACATCAAGAATGATACAAATCTTTAGAAACATATTCAGGCTTTGTATCTTCTGCCATAAATGCTCTTTGCTTATCATCATTTTAATAGTAATTTCCAAACAAAGTGTGCCTTTTAGCACCTTGCAAGTCAATCCTGTAACATCATATTTCTTGTCCTCGCATTATGCTCTGATACTAACATGTCCCCCTTTCTCTTCTCTTGTCCTTTAGATTCGTGGCTCTTTAAAGAGTTGGACCAAGCTGTGGTGTGCCCTGAAGCCAGGAATTCTTCTCATCTATAAGACCCCCAAATCGGACCACTGGGTGGGCACCATCCTGCTCAGTGCGTGCAAGCTGATCGAGAGACCTTCCAAGAAGGACGGCTTCTGCTTCAAGCTCTACCACCCGCTGGACAAATCCATCTGGGCTGTCAAGGTCAGACATGTTTGTTGGCTCAGCTGTAACAAAACAGACTTTTCAAGGGGGCTTTTTAGTTGTCATGACTGGAGTTTTAAATACAAATTTGGTTTAGTTGTGCCAAATGAAAAATCAGGGCTTAATGCACTGCAGGGTTAAAACAAAAGCAATGTTATCAGTAACCGTATTTAATTTCTGTGCATTATAAATGCTCTATAAATAGACTAGCCTCTTCTTGTAAGTGTCACCTTTCATTTGTATTCACCCAATAGTTTTCATTTTTAAGTGACAATTATCGTCTTCAGTGCTCTATTATGCATATAGCCCTTGAGAGAGCCATTTGCTTCTGTTGGTAAAACATGACTAAAATGGCATGAAGCGTGCCTCATCGTTTCATCCTTATGTTCAGGGTCCCAAAGGAGAGAACGTTGGCTCCATCACGCAGCCGCTACCCAGCAACTACCTGATCTTCAGAGCAGCGTCTGAGTCTGATGGTGAGGCTTGTATGTCCTTGCTTCAGTTTGAATTGTGCTTGTGTATATCTAGCATTTTTGATTAATTATTTGTACAAGCATTTATTTAAGGCGCTCTTTCCCGTCTCATCAGGCCGGTGCTGGATGGATGCTTTGGAGCTGGCTCTCAGCTGCTCCAGTCTCTACAAGCTGACAGCCAAAGGCGGGAAGGAAGGGGAGTTCAGCACATCCTCAGACTCCTCTCACATACTCCACCTGCTGCAGTCCTCCACACTCACCGATGCAGAGCTGCTACAGTAAGTACATACTGTACAGCTGCATACACTGAAAGCATCTCGCATATAGTTTATCTCCATCTTACACTTTCTTGTTGTTGTCATTTGATGATTAGTGTTTTCTTTAATCACACTCCCAAGTTGTTGCGCTTGCCAATTCACTCACAAGACTCTTGGCATTCCACCAAACACATTTGTGCTGTCTTATTTATGCACTGAGAAACTCCCAGCTGGTAGGTCTAAAATATAGTCTCTGTGGTTCTCACTAATCAACTCGAAATAGCAGCTGGAGAAACGTGGGGTGCACCATCCTTGTGAAACGATTTAGTTTTTGTTAAACGCTTTACAAACCACAAGTGCGATTTGAGATCATGCAGTGCCTTGTGTATATTTGAAAGGGAGCATATCAAACGTAATGTTTTTACTGTATACATTGCATGCTACCTATTTGGACACTAGAAAACTGCCTCCTGGAAAACCTGGGACTCTTGAGTTGTGTCTATGTTTAACCTCTAATCATTTAAAATGCAAAAAAAAGATGCAAAATAAGGTTTATATGAGAAAAACTGCAAGTTATAACACAAGGACATAGTCAATCAATATACTTATTTTGCTCCCAGGAAACTTCTCCCTGTGCTGTTAGCTAGTTTTAAAATTGTGTCATAGAAATAATGATTGTTAAAGATACACGTTCATACTGGGAACAAATTAATGTAGACATAAGTCTGTCTTTGGTTTTCCCAACACAGTAACACAATGCCATAAAACTAAGAGTTACAGGAATATACATAATCCAAACGGTAATATAAACTTGTTGACTTGTCTGCAATGTCCCTGATGAACTGTGTGAGGAGGAACGAGGTTCACCTGTGCTGTCTAGAGTAAACTACACAGCACAGCTGAGCTGAGTCAGAGCTCTAATAAGGAGGAGGAGAAACATCACTGTTTGCCTTGCTACCAACCAGACCAGTTTTCACACACTCTGTTCAGTGTGCCAACAAAGTGAGTGGCTCTTTAAGATCTATCAGTTTGAAAATGTCTTGTCTGACACCAAAAGTCTTTTTTGCTTAGGAACGTTCTTAACCGAGTGAAATGACCCAGTATCTAAGTGGCGGCCTTGATAGGAGCTGAATTGTATAAATGCTAAAGAAAGGTGCCTCAATCCTTTCTTATCTTCCTTAGCACAGGGAACAATGGATCATCCTTTACCAAAAGAAAACAACAATCCATTTATTGCGGCATCAACATTTAAAGGCACCATTTGGCTGTCAATAACATCTGCCATTGCTCTTTACTTAATATAGATTCATTGTTACCGTGCTTTTAAGAAGGTGTGATTGTGTTAGTGACCGGAATCCTTACTTGCGTTAACCACCATTGAGTTATTCGCTGCAGCTGACTTGTTTTCTATTCGTTATGAATAAAGTTGTATCATCGTAAATACAAATCGTAATTTAAGCTTCATGGTTGTCTTAACATACATCCTTAGGAATTTGTCTTCACATTACAGACGGACAAAGATTTCTTGCTTTATAGTTTGATTTCCATTTAGTCTTGAAGACTCTTCTAAAAACGATCTGCTCTCGGCGCCTTGGTGAGGAAGCTACTGTAGCTTCTTTATTTATTGGAGCTGATTCATCCTTCCCTCCAAACAGAATCTAAATATAGCATGCTTGTGCCACTGTTTTATTTATCAGTGAAGTTGAGCCAAACTTACATTTCCAGCTATGTATAAGCCTAATGGGTGTATATACTATGTATGATGCAAATAGAAAAGTGATGGCTTAAAGAAAATGTAGGTGTTTTTTTTAAGTGGTGTTGTCATTCATAGAGGAAAATGTGTCGTAGGTGCAGTGTCAATCTTAATTTGTCCTAGTCAGTTATCTTTGTTTGGGATAGGGTATAAAGTATCACACTGTGAAACTAGTTAAAAATCGGCCTTACTGACACCTATTAATGTGATCAGTAGAAATACAGGGGGAGAAAATAAAGTGGATGTTGTGCAAGTGCGTGCTCCACTTTGTCAATCCATTAAACCGTTGACAACTGTTGTGTAACAATAAAGCTATACAATTATCTGCCAGAAGCACAATCTCGTTTGACAGTGTTGCATTTTTTTAATTTTTTTCCCATTCAATACGTGTGCGTCGCAGTTTGTGTGCTGTTTACACTCTACATTAGACATCCTTCCCCTCCTCCATGGCTCTACCCTCCCTCTGGCCATCCACCCAGCCCCCCTTCCTCTCCTGCTCCTCTTCCAGCCAATCACAGCAGCCCACCCTATCACATGACTGTCAAAGGAGCAGGAAGATGAGATAGAATGAGAATCATACACCGCCCAGAAAGAGACGGCAGCAACACAGCCGTTGCAAGCTCACACGCACACACACACTCTCACACACACAAATACATTGGCACTCAGACAGAAATATGCACACACACATTCAGGAAGCAGCTGTGCTGGAGTCGAGGAAAAACCAAACTGCACGTTTTAGTAAATAGATCTAAAAGATTTACGCACGCACAGGAGATGAGATAACGACAGACTGGGCTTGTGTTTGGATTTCCGTCGGTGGTTATTTGACTCCTGAGGAAGAGTTGTCTGTTTCTCTGTATGTCTTTGAGGTAAGGAAAGCTACCTCTGTTCCAGGGCGTGTTCGGGTTAATATATAACATCAGTGCTCAGTCAGTGATCCACAGAGTGCGCAGGAATTTGACTGTTCTCGTCTGTCGAGCCCGCAGGCTTTTTGAAATTTGAACTCCCTTGCGCTGTTGTTTGTGCACATAATCTGTTTTCTTGTTTTCTGTAACCATAATCCCTTTTGTGAATGTGTTTGAGAGCTCGTGACACACACCACAATTATCTTCCACTGCCCTTATGTTTGACTGTGTTTGATAATGTGGAGTATTGTGAAATAGCTGACTTAACAACACATAGTAAGGATAAGATCTGCACCTGCTTTCATTTCTGTCTCTACGTATGTGTCCTTGTGAATGTGTTTCGGGACAGGCCCCCACCAGAACACACAGACGTCCACTGTCTGACTTGTAAAATGGCTGTAGGATTGGAACCATGATGTTCCCTATTAGATTGATTTCACCCCGTCTGTCCCTTTTTCCCTCTGTTATTCTCGCTTCTCCTTTCCTTGGCTTTTTTTACAAGCTGATTCATGACTCCTTAAATCAGTTCCCCTTTCTGTTTTTAACTTTGCTCTGGTTATTTCGGTGCTGACAGATGTAAGATCTGGGTTTGATGTTTCCAACACTGAAAAGTTCCATATTCCAAAGCATAAGCTCTAGTTTGTATCTCTTAAATATGCATGTTTTTGCATACATGTACAGCATGTGTCCCCTCATTTTTGGCCAGCCACATTCAGACCAAATAAATGGGGAGTGGCCTAGTTGTCCTGGCAACCAGTGGGTCAGATTTACTGAATACATCCAGCCCTGCCAGTTTTATTTATCTGATAATCTCTAATGCAATGAGGTTACTCGGCACAGCCGTGGGGACGAAACGGTTCGATTACAGATTCAATAACCATTTAAACGCCCTTCAGAGCCTCTAAAGTTCACTTTGGGTTATTTCTGTCTTTCTCAGAAGTCTGTGACAGGTTTTTTTAGACAGCCTTACTGATGAGCTAATCATAAAAGCTTTGGCAGCACTCAACTATATTTAAATAAGATTTTTGTGATGTCATGCAACGTTATTCTTCTTTAATGTCTAACCACGGTCATTAACTCCCTTATGCTTCCTCCCCTAATTGAATCCTCCCTGGTAATGACATGCTGGCATTGTAAGAGCCACTCATGACACCAGTTTAAATTGATTAAGATACAACCTGTCAGAGATCAATACACACATTTATTTACATTAAGGGAACTGCCTCATTAAATCCTTTGATTATTCTTCATATGTCATTTATTACATCATTTCCAGACGAGGAAATCCTCTTCTGTGCTGCAGTAGCAGTAAAACTGTTGAATATCAGGCTCGCTTATTATAATTCTAACCTTGGTGTTCTCTTCTTCTGCCATTAGGTTAAATGACACTGTGCTGCTGGGCAATCACCACATGGAGCATGACGGCTTTTCAGACAAATCGGAGCGCGAGGCTCACGATGACTGGTACACTGCGGCCAATGAGAACGGTGGAAGGGTGACAGAAGAGAGCGACATGGACCAATCAGACGAGCTGTCCCCCGGGCCACAGGCCACAGCCTATGTGGAGCAGAGCACAGAGGAGATGGCTGAGGTGCGTTTACCATTACATCTTTTATGAAGGAAGCTCTGCCATGTTTTGTTGGAGTTACAGATCCCTCACAGCAGGCTTTAATGTTATAAAAAGGCTGCAAGAAAAAATGTAAAAACAAATGCATATTCAGTGTTTTGAAGATTTGGGTATTCCTTTGTGTTCTGAAGCCATGTTTGTAATACTTCAGGGATGTCCTTCATAGTGCATGTCCCTGGTGTCTCTACCCAGGACTCTGACCAGAGTTGAACCAATAAGGTCTCCTCACTCATGTCTGTCTGTTGTTACTTCAGGCTGGGGAGGCGTCCCAGGTAGAGACCGTATCAGAGGAGAACAAGGGTCTGATCTGGACCCTGCTGAAGCAGCTGCGCCCCGGCATGGATCTGTCCAAGGTGGTGCTGCCCACCTTCATCCTGGAGCCCCGCTCCTTCCTGGACAAGCTGTCTGACTACTACTACCACGCTGACCTGCTCTCACAGTCAGTCACTTAAAGTCACTATACCTTGTGTGTGTGTGTCTGTCCATAAGAGTGCACACATTTGAGCATTTTCCTGAAAAGTCTGATAAAGACAAGCTTTATTATGTCTGCTTTACTTGTTGGAATTTGTTTGTCTCATTTACAATCTCTCTTGCCACAGAGCTGCACTCGAGGAGAGTGCATATGGTCGGATCAAGCAGGTGCTGAGATGGTACTTGTCTGGTTTCTACAAGAAGCCAAAGGTAAGATTTATTTTCACTATTGTACCGGATGGCTTGTTGTGGCCATCATATTGGACACTCTTGATTAAAAGAGGCACCTGTTTTTGACATTTCAGAGATGATGATGGCAGCTATACCATATGTACCTCTAAGTATAGTTACATGAAAAAAATCTGACACAAACAAAATAATTACTATTTTTCCATTGAATTCTTTAGTATTACTAAATAAAATAGAGTAAACGTAGAAAAACTACAGCTTAGGGGTCTATCAAATTCCATTGGACTATTTCAGCAGTAACCAGAGCCAAAGCACTCTGTTTATTTCTCCATTCAGCTTTTTCAGTTTCACTTGGAAGCAGTCATTTTAGGAGCCCTGGGAGATTTTCTCTTTGTGTTTGCATTTTTTAGACTGCCCTTTTTTTGGCTTCACATCCTCTAACATCAATTTCTGTGCTTTCTTGGCTTGCCCCACAAACGACTGCCCTGGGTCGATTTGTGCAATGAAACTGACAGCAGAAGCTTGTTTCTCTACTCGTTAGGAGTTTATATTCTCAGTGGCAGCAAAATCACCCATCATGAGCCTGTAGATTAAACTGGGCCGGCTCAACATGCTTTGGGAGAACTAAATCTAGGAAGTTCCCTGGAGGTGGATGGGTAAAAGCTTAACAACCTCTGTAACCTTTAATCAGTATTGGAACATCCACAGGGCCTTCTCCCTGCAATGCTGTACACGTGTTCAATCTGATACCAAAGTGTATGTATGTATTTGCATTTCAGGGTCTAAAGAAGCCTTACAACCCAATCCTGGGGGAAACGTTTCGCTGCTGCTGGCTTCATCCTCAAACCGACAGCTGCACTTTCTACATAGCTGAACAGGTAAAAACCAGCTTCACTCCTAGAATAGCTTAAATGCACACCATTATTGCTTTGTGTCATATATTTTCACACATTGTAGCTGTCAGAGGTATCTGACTCCTTTTTTTCTCACACTGTTGCTCACATGTCTCTCTCTTTCCTCTGCCAGGTGTCCCACCATCCGCCCATCTCTGCCTTTTATATCTGCAATAGGAAGGACGGTTATTCTATCAGTGGTAGCATCCTGGCCAAATCCAAGTTCTATGGTACACAACACACTACAATATGTAATCTGTTTGTCTGGTGCGACCAAAACACATTCACACATTTCAAAGTCATGCAAGGACAAAACAATGTGGTTCTGCTTCAAGGTCTGTCGGGATAATCTTTATAACGGGGATTATAAGGAAATATTATTCATGTGCTTCTTTATTGTAGGTAACTCTCTGTCAGCTATTCTGGATGGAAAAGCCAGGCTGCTGTTCCTGGGAAGAGATGAGGAGTATGTCATCACCATGCCGTATGCTCACTGCAAAGGTAATACCTCTATAGGAAAATATAATGAACTTCCCCACTAACTTGTGTGTTCAAAAACAATTTAAGGTCAATTTGAGTGTTGTTGAGTAATGTCCCTCTTAATCCTGTATTGTTATTACAATCAAATGTAGTTATTCAACATGTAACAGTCACCTTCACTGTCCGCTAATATTTGTAAAGAAAAATGTTGAATTTCTCACTAGGGTCCTTTTTTATAATTTTGTCTGACATCTAATAAGAAAAATCCGAGCCTGCAAAAAAAGCTATTTTAGTTGATGTAAAATGACAGTGCAGAATTGACCCAAAGATGACATTACAGCCCGTTTTGCGGCTAACTTCAAAAGCACTCTCGATGAATACCGGACACATTTCAAAAATTGTTTTCCCCATTAGTCACTTAGACAGAAAATCTTACAAAAATGAGGTCAGGGATAAAAGAATATCTGTTCTTTCATGGATGCGATGGATTCTGTGACAAATCATGTGTGGGCTGTAACTTTTGCAGCCATCTGTTGTAGCCTAATGTGTCTGAGCTTCTGAACATGAACTCTCACGTGGCAGACAGCCAACATTAGGGATGGATGCTGAGTGCAATCTAAGTCGGGTCGGGTGTCCATTTATTCACCGAGTGTATACGGTCATGTTGTAAATTACAGTCTTTATCTTGTGTTACAGTCCGGCCACTCACTACCGTCCCTAGATCATAAATTATTTTTCGAACAGCACAACAGGCAACGTTACTGATCTTTTGACTGCCAACAGGATGTAGTTGTTCTCATCTATGTTGTGTTTACTGATCTGTCGCACTGTATCTGTCCTCCTGTAGGTATTCTGTACGGCACTATGACGCTAGAGCTGGGTGGCAAGGTCACCATCGAGTGTGAGAAAACCAAATGTTTCACAGAGCTGGAGTTCAAACTCAAGGTACGTTTTTTTCTTATATATTTATACATACTCTGCATTATGCAATAACAGCATTTTCAGTAAAGATTTTCACACTTTGTCTGCAGCCTTTCCTTGGAGGCGCCTGCTCTGTGAATCAGATCAGCGGGAAGATCTGTGTGGGAGAGGAGCAACTGGCCACCGTGGATGGACACTGGGTGAGAGCTTTTATCCAGGTTTTAGCACTCTAATCCCCACCTCCAATCTCAATCTCCCTTTTTAAATTAATCTTTCAGCATCCTTCTCTGCCACTTACTCGCTGCAACTCAGTATTTAGTGATTCTCTGTTGTAAACAGAGGCAGAATAACTGGTAGTAAGAGGAGTCCACAGGGGGCTGCAGGAATAAGTAAGAACGCGTTGTATAGTTTGAAAATGAATTTCATCTTTTTACAATAGAGTGGTGCAGGGATGACATATTGTGTAGGCCGACCCGGAAGTAAGCTGCGCTTGGGTTCCCTGGACAAAAAAAGCAACAGGATTTTGGAATATTGTAAAAAATAAGATCTGTGGAAAACGATCCTGTTTGATAAATGCACGTTTTGTTGAGCCGGATAATCTCCACATGTCTACCCTACTTTTATAATTTTCTAATTATAAATCTATCGATCATAAATCTATCGATTAGATTTATGATTAGAAAATTATATTGTACATACATACGTGGAGATTATCCGGCTGAACAAAACGTGCATTTATCAAACAGGTTCGTTTTCCACAGATCTTATTCTTTACAATATTCCGAAATTCTATGGAGAAATCCCATTGCTTTTTTGTCGAGGGAACCCGTGCGCAGCTTACTTCTGGGTTGGCCTACAAAAATACGTCATCCCTGCACCACTCTATTAGTTAAACTGATGTTACAAGCTGGCTCTGCTTGTAACATAAGGACAACAGTTCCACACAGGAGTTGCCCAAAACAATCATTTATTT
The DNA here is from genome assembly GCA_031216635.1 of Dissostichus eleginoides. Taxonomy (NCBI): domain Eukaryota; kingdom Metazoa; phylum Chordata; class Actinopteri; order Perciformes; family Nototheniidae; genus Dissostichus; species Dissostichus eleginoides. The sequence goes on along the minus strand of CM062273.1, from coordinate 24,528,224 downwards.
GACCCAACACAGTGGTTACAACCAACAATACAACACACAGAGGAGCGGTGTCCTGGTGCACCGAGCAGGGCAGCTGAGAGAGAGCGAGAGCCTGTTCTGCAGCCCTCTTAAAAACTGGAACCAGTTGCAACAGGTGGGTCTCATCACTGCTGATTACAAGGAAATCCCAGGTTACAACAGCACCACATGGTGGACAACCACAGGGTTGTCACCCCCCCCCCATAAAAGAAGGGTCCCCAAGACACTGAAACATCAAATTAATAACAGAGCTTAACCGGGTGTGAATGTTAGCCTACTTTCCACATTCACCAACTCAGCAACCCGACACCCTGGAAGCAATTAAAGAGCAGGAAAACGCTGGAAAAAATATGTGAAAACAGGAACAAAACCACCTTAAGGTACTGCTCTCGACAAAGCATCAGCCATTACATTTTCGGAACCTTTGAGATGTCGGATTTTTAAATGGAAAGGCTGTAAAAACGGGGACCATCTCATTAACCGCTGGTTTGGGTTTGGTGATTTCCTCGGCGGGGCGAACCTGGGAAAAGAGCTTCACCAACTCACTACGAGAGACAGACAATGGAACAACCGGCAGCGAAAAAACGACATTCCCCAAATTGCCTTTTGGGTCTTGCTCTTTATAGGCCTGGGCTCGTGTTACTGCACAAGCTGAAACAAATGTGTTACATGCTGGAAATACCTGTGTCAGCAAGTTCTCTCACCACTGGCTTGGAGGATACCACTGGTGAAGGAAGCACATCGGGCCACAGTCTGCCACCAGCCAAATCATTACCCAGGATGACTGCCACTCCTGGAACAGGCAAAGAATGCCGGACTCCCATGGCAATCTCGCCCTGCCCTAAATCACAGGACAACACCAACCGATGCTTTGGAGCAGACAGCAACTGCATCCCCATTCCCCTAGACCAGGGGTCTCCAACCTTTCTCCATCTGAGAGCTACTTTGAAAAAATGAAAGTGGCCAAGAGCTACTCGCATCGCATCGCTTACATTTATTCACATAGCACTCATCAGTTGAATTAAGCTACTTTTGTACACGTGTGAAATTGCAATACCTAAAGCTTATCAAAAATCTTAACTTCACATCAAGGTCCAATTTCATGTAGATTTCATGACATTCATGTCAGAAAAGGCTGCTTCACAAAGGTCTGTAGAGCCAAATAAAGCAGACATTTTCATTGCTGCTTGGTGAATGTTCATATAGTTTTCTGGGTCTACAAGGCTCCAGAAATGTTGTGAGTTTTGCTGAGACTTAAGCTGAACATGATTTTGGAGATTTATAACCTCCATCTCCACAGGATTGACACTGAACAGTGCAGCCATCTTTTTCTTCTTCTTCGTCTTGACATTAAATTATAAACCATAATAAATCAATTGTATAGGTCTAGCCTCCCTATATCTGTGTGTGAAATTGTTCCATCCTCAAAAACAAAAAATGAATGCTTCTGCAGTCTAGCTGCAGCTTCTAGCAATGGTCTTCTGTTAAAAAAAGGACACTGAATGTCCTGAATGTGGCATCACTAACATGACTTTAGTCTGAACACAGCAGACAACAGGAGTATAACAGCATTATAAAAACAAAAATAGTGCATGTGGGTGCACACTTACATTCTCTGTCTTACTGTTGCATAAATCCCATGAATGTATGAGATTAAGTTAGCTTCATCATATCTCAATCAGTGATTAAGTGAATAATAACGTTTCTATCAGGTTACTATCAGCCTGTCACTCTTATTAGTAGTTATTTTTCAGGAGGGGGCGGGGTTTGGAGGAACAGAGGAGACGGTGATGACGGAAGCTTTCTTCCTGCCTTCACAAACTTTACACACGTATTTATCAACTGAAAATAGCAAGAGGACATTCATACTCTGCAATCCAAGACTTGATTAAATCCACCAAAAACCTGACATGACGATAACGAGTGTTTTTCAAAAACACAAATCCCTGCTGTGTGTCTCTGAGCCGCAGCGACGCAGACTGATTCAGAGCGGGTCATTCTGCTGTTGGTTCTGGACTGGTGTTGGTGGATAAAGCAGACTGCTCCATGTGTGGTGCCGCTGTCACGTCTGTCCCTTGATCTCTGCGTCACCGACCAATTTTATATTCGTGACAGAAAAAATTCTAAAATAAAAAAACGTTATTGTCCAGCCGCGGCCGAAAAATCAAGAAGCAACGTTACTACGCTATAATCGATAGGCGAGCTACTGAAAAGCTGCCCGCGAGCTACCGGTAGCTCGCGATCGACGTGTTGGAGACCCCTGCCCTAGACAATACACAACTTCCAGTGTCAGTTTCCGAGGAAAATGGAAGAACACCCTCACTTATGTACGAATCTTGAATCCTGTAATCTTCACTATCAGCCATACTTAATGCAGAAAATGCTTCTTGAGCCCTACCAGTTAACACACACTGTAATAGCAATGTTTTCTCCGAATCAGACCACTGTCATCTTTGGCTAAGTCGCTCAAAAAGTCCAAAAAAAGAATCTACAGTCTTCTCATCAAATTTCGGTAACAACCTCAGGTTATAAGCTACATCAAAAGTTGCTGGGGACACCCCAGGAGAAAGCTTACCCTCTTGGATGAGGTCCAACTTGTAACGCTCTTGTTGCAATTCAGCTTCCCGCACCACTGTAGTTAACCTTAAACACTCCATCTCAGTTTCCTGCTCACAAGCTCTAGCCCGGTACTCAGGAGCATTTGCTCGTTCCTCACGTTCACTGTCTTGTTGGTACTGCAGCAGCATTATTTCCTTTCTCTGTTCAAATGTCATTTCACCAAAGTCAGACAAAGAAAAACCTGCACTTCTCTGCCTCTCTGGATTTATAGCTGCCTTCTCAGCCAACTCATCCTCGGAACAATCATCGACAGCCACTGCTGGCAGAACTTCTTGCAGTACCAACTGGGCCTGTAACGTGGTCACTATGGTGTCTTTACGACCCTGCTTTGGAACGTCTACCTCAAAATGCTCTGCAATTTTTAACAGTTGGTCTTTAGTACATTTTTCCAGCAGTTCCACACTGGGACACTTAACAAAATCCGTCAATGTAGCCATGATTATGCAAACTCCCTTGAACCTGGTGCACCAACACTTAAAAAGGATCTGATTTTTTTTTTTTTTTTTTTTAAATTCTGGAATACCTCTCCCCTAGCTAACTGCCTACCCAATACTAACTATCTTGTCTCACCCTAGTCTTCATGCATGCCACGACAGGTGTTTTAAACACTTACCCAATGACCCGGTAAAGCCCCAGCGAAGCTGTTACTCACCAAGACAGCCACGGACGTGTACCCATGACAAAATGTCGAATCATGTTTATGCACAAAAATATCAAACAAAAATAACAAACCAACAAGCTCCCCTAAAGGAGATGTTGCTTATGCCTATCAGGAAAGGTAATTCCAAAGCTACTCCTTAATGCCCTACACCAGGAACAAACTGTCTAACAATCAAGGCAGCCAAATCAAGTAAACACATATCACCTGGTTCTTGGATCGGACGAGCCCCCATATGTTACAAGCTGGCTCTGTTTGTAACATAAGGACAACAGTTCCACACAGGAGTTGCCCAAAACAATCATTTATTTGACCCAACACAGTGGTTACAACCAACAATACAACACACAGAGGAGCGGTGTCCTGGTGCACCGAGCAGGGCAGCTGAGACAGAGTGAGAGCCTGTTCTGCAGCACTCTTAAAAGCTGGAACCAGGTGCCACAGGTTGGTCTCATCACTGCTGATTACAAGGAAAACCCAGGTTACAACAGCACCACCTGGTGGACCACCACAGGGTTGTCACACTGATAATAAAAAACAATAAATATGTTCTGGATTTCCCCATGGGATAACTGAACATTGGGTTGCCTTTGCTTTATTCAGGACGGTGAGGTGTTCATCAACGAGAAGCGCTCGGGCCAGCAGGAGACGTTGTGGAACCCGAGCTCAGACATTCGCAGCAGCCGCCTCAAGAGACAAGTGGTCCAAATAGAGCAGCAGGGAGAGTTCGAGTCTGAAAGGTAAACAGCACGTGCTTTTATCTCAAGTCCATTCTTATGTCAGACAGTGGCATCCCATCAGGTGTGTCATTGAGTTCGTATGCACAATGCCAGTGCTTGGAGCTGGCACACGTAAATAGATCAAATGCAGCCACATCTGTGCTTGACAAGGTAAAATAAAAAATACTACAACACTGCTACTCACTTAAAAAAGCACTTAAATGTAAAATACAGTGGTGGTCTAAGTGCTGAGATCCTTCACTTAAAAGTAGACATTCCACAGTCTATATATACTCTAAAAATCCCACATACAAAATGTAACTGAAGTAAAAGTTCAGACGAATTAACAGTACTATGTACTTTAAAGTACCAAAAGTAAAATAACTCATTATGCAGAAAGACATTTTTATCCAAAATATCATATACATTTTTGAAATGTCACCAATGAATGAATGAATGAATGAAATGGAGGATTTTGTTGTAGTGGTTTGGAAATTTGGAGCCAATTTTATATCATATTTTCTTCTTCTTTTTTTCCGTTACTTAATGTTGAATCACTGTAGTATAGTACACGTACGATAATTCCCTCTGAAATGTTATAAATTCAAAGGATTAAGATGAATGACATAAGTAAAGCACGAGTACCTCAGACGTGTACTGAAGTATAGTACTTGAGTTAATGTACTTAGTAACATTCCATTACTTTTCCAATATACGTCAGTGTGCTCATGTCTTTTCAATATGCTCCGGCAGACTGTGGCAGCATGTGACCAGCGCCATCATGGACCGGGACCAGCTGCGGGCCACCCAGGAGAAGTTTGTGCTGGAGGAAGCTCAGCGGACCGAGGCCAGGGAGAGAGGAGACAAGCCCTCCACCTCCAGACTTTTCCATCAGGACCCCGTCACCTCCGAGTGGACCTACAGGCACATGGAGTATGAACACACTCACAGAAAGCAAATAAAACACAGGAGATGGCACTCACTGTTTTTCATTTTTTTAGCCTAGATTTTTGGTCAGTATATTGTTTGAGCTGTAGATTAAGAACATAGAAATAATATGATTTAAATTAGACTGAATCCAAATCTTATTTTATTTTGTATATTTGGCAGCACTCGGCCGTGGGACCCTGAGCGCTGTTTGGTTCAGTTTGAGAAGGACGGAGTGGTTCAGACGCACGAGAGGAGCCAGAGGCAACACAACGGCCTCTCCTACAGCCACAGCTGGGCCAGCCAGCAGAAGGTCAGTCGGAACAATCACTCACCTTCAGGCCAGGGCTGTGTTGATCTATTATTGATGTGTCATTGACATTTCATCAAAAGGACTGTACTTTTCCTAGGCCCATAACTTTGACCCAGTTTATCAGTTTGTACTCCCCTCACTGAGCACAGCTGCCCTCTCAGTGTTTTGTCTCCCTGTTCCTGCCTGTTGGCGTCAGCTGATAGAGGTGTTATGGTTTTATCTTGTTATGCACAATGTTGATTCTTCTCTCAGAACCAGCTAAATACATGGGTCTGGGGTAGAGATCTTCAGAATTGGTTTGGCAACCTCTGTCAGCTCGTGGCACAGCACATGTCTTGTGAATTCTCCGGCCAAAGCTCCAAATAAATCATCAGTGTTTGCCATCAAAGTTCCTGCTCTCCCCGTGTCTCTCTGAGTTTCGTCTCCATCGCTTCAGACGTTTCCATCACACTCTCAAGCCAGACTGTATCCAGTATTTAGTTGCTTCAAAATCACTGACAGGCATGAGGAGCCTCTTTTTTTCGTACTTCTTGCGCACACAACTAAAACGTATCTTTTCTGCCTCCTCCCAGGCCGAGATGAATGGGAAACGAAGGAAGGCCAGCAGCCAGCCGTCCAGCTGCAGCCAGAACACGGAGAGCAGCAGCACCACACCAGAACCCACACACGAGTCCTCGGACAACGAAGGTGAGGCAAACGCACACAATCGAAACTAACAGTCTTATATCGAGCTGCACAAGTCTCATGTTCTCGTCTGTCATGTTCCTCAGGATTCTCAAACCAGTGTGCACGGTGCAATAAAGAGGCGAAGGACATCGCCTTGATAGAGGCTTCCATCACATCCATACAGAAGACACAGCAGGACATCCAGAGGTGAAAATGACACACACTGACCTGCACACACACATGTAGGGCGTAGCATAATGTGATATATTTTTTGGATAAAAGCAATTGTTTCCCCTAATAGAAGCATTTGTAAACAAGCACATATAGGTTGAGGGTAAGGATAGGGTGGGAAAATGTTTCAGTTTTTTTATTTAAAAGCAGAACTGGAAACTCCAACTTTTGCTTCGATCATTGGTTGAAGAGAGAATGGTGTCAGTGCATCTGTAATTAAATACCCATAATTATAAAATATAATAATAAAAAATGCACAACTCTAAATAAGATTCATTCCTTTTTAAAAGGGTTGTTTTCAACATATTTCCTATTGATTTAACATTGTTTAGGCTTAGTTCCTGCTCAGCATGTTCTAACCTGTGTTCACCCCCCCCCCCTCTCCCCCTGTAGGAACCTGGTGGCTCTGAGCCGTCAGCTGACTCGTCAGAGGGCGACGGACGACGGTGTGTCGCTAACGGGCCGTCACTGTCTCGTCCTCTGTGTCCTGCTCCTCTCACAGCTCCTCCTCAACTACGTCTTCACCTGAGCCCACTCTTCAGGGACAGGTTTCCCTCCAGCACTGATCTGGCATCAGATCCCACCAAAAAAAAAAGCACAGACTCCAATCAGCAGATGACGGCAGAGACCTCAGATCAGTGATTGGAGAGCAACTTTGTCCCCTTTAGTTTCCTCTGAGAGGGGAGGAGCATGGACACTAAAGCAATAAACACAGCCACAGCCACCGCCTGTCAGTCATCTGAGAGAGGAACAGCACCCCCTGGTGTAGCCAGACTGAAACAGCACCGGCACCCACGCACTTTGGACAGGAAAGGAGGGATGAGAGAGCACGGCTGTAAAGATTTTGATTAAAATAAAGATGACATGTATGATGAAGAATGATTTTGCAAAATGACAAAGAGGATGTTTCACCATTCCTTAGTATCTTTTTATATTGCCCTGCAATACTGTTTATCTGTCAGTGTGCCTGTATGTGTGTTGTTCCTACCTACAGTACAGTAGGCAGATATGCCCCTTCCACTCCAGATTTGGGCCTTAACGCTGAAGCCAAAAAAAAGAAAAACATAACTAAACGGAGAAGGAATATCTTCCAACAGTGCAATTCTGTGTGTTTTGTATGGATGTAAGCTCAAATACACTCCGTCTCGTCTTTTAATGATGAAGATTTTACCAAAACAGTATTTATAATCCGAAAGGACAAAGAGTACTTGTTTACAGGAAGCACTGTGTGTGTTTGTAGTGACACATAGGAAGGACAATACTGGGAATGAGGCATGGCAGAGAGTCACATAGAGTGTCTTTGTATTTGTGTGCCTGTAGTAAAGAGTGATAATAGCATAGCACTGTTTTTGGTCTAGACCATGACACTAGTGTGTATACAATCAGTCACATCGAAGAGTAGAGTGATGATGGAAGGAATGCGTGAAAACACAAGAAATAAAATGTAATATTTCGGCCTAATGGAAGGATTTTGTGTGCATCTTGGTCCACACCACGTTCAAGTGACTGTTTTAAGATGTAAACACTTTGTTGTTTGTTTTTTCTTTTTAATCAATTTGTATATATTTGTCTCGAGGACCGTGTTTCAAAAAGAGATTTCAGAATGTATTTATTGGGTGATTAACCTTGACTTTCCTAATCTAATTCAGCTTGGAGGACGGAGGCCAGGGGTGACAATCGCTCTCCCAGGGTTTGGGTTTGTCATGTCTGTGTGTGTGTGTGTGTGTGTGTGTGTATGTATGTATGTGTCAGTGTGAGGGAGCACATGTGTGCGAGTAAGCCATTACAGTTGTGCTATACAAAGCCAGATCTGTGATCCTGGTTTTTACTGGTTTTTAAACCCTTACATTTCAGTCTCCATTGCCAGTACTGATAGACCCAATGGGAGAGAATCGGAGAGCACAAGAAGGAAGTCGACTCTTTGAATGCTTTTATTTACACCTTTTAATTTCTTTGTTCTTTTCATTCTTTATTCTGTTTTCTACTCTACTGCCATGTTGTGGGGATTCTACATGCCAGATATTTTTGTCATACGGAACAAAACCACAGAGAACATAATGTTGCCCAATGTTTTCATTCATACCTGTTGCGTACTGTAGCACTACAGTAAAACATTTTAACCCTGTCACTACCTTTGCTTCTCATTAATGACCTATGCATACAGAAACACTCATTCACCGCGTTTCAGGAAAATATTTTACTTTACAGAAGATAATGGTGATGCTATTTTAAAATATTCTCCACTAGAGGGAGATATTGTTGTGGGTAAAGAGAGGTCTCTAAACTAGGACTGCTTACCAAGTATTTTTTCACATTTATTTGGTGATTACTTTTTACTAGATTTTAGATATCCAGCTGTTTTACAAACGTACAAGGCGTTTTAAGTTAATATTTGTGCCACCTTGAATAATGACCTTATTAAAGTGATGCATGCCTATTGATATATCAATATTTATGAGCCAACACTTTGCTTGCATACCACTGACAGTAGCCACTCTGCATTATGAGTACTTTGGATACATTTTGTTGCTATTACGTCTAGTTCAGGATCACTGAAGTGGAATTTTGAATGAATTACTTTAAGTATTTCTATACTGAGCATTGTAACTTTGAAATCAATTATTGGAATACTTCTTCCACCACTAGCTAAATATAAGAGAAATTGATAAACCTAGAAAGCAAATAAAGGTGACAACCCTCCCTTAAATATAACAAAGGTGCTTACACGCAAGACGTAACAACATTGTTGGCATTTTCTGTGCTGTGAAAATTAAGATGAGCGGTTGACTCATTAACCACAGATCCCCTCTGGGCCTGAGATGTGAACCTGAGCAGGTGAAAATCTCTTGGTAGACGCCACATGGATCAACGTCTCTGCCACACACACAGATTTAAGCCCCAGTGAGGGAAACCGGATTGTGTTCAGCAGCTCCCCCGAATAGGCCTGTAGAGTGGCTGATGTTACCATACACGGCTTAGTTTTGATAGTCTACTTTATTTAAGGGAGAATTCAAAGTGTTGCATTAGTAGAGAAGATTTGAGAAGAGCTACATATCATATTTGTTTATTGTAAAAAAGTTTAATCAGAAAAAGAAATGATTCTGTCACACAGGTAAACTTCTGACCACTTGTCACACTTCTCGGTGAGATGTTGTGAATGATTGCAAAGTGTCTTTCATATCCACTAAACAGAAAAAGCCTTTGAAGTGTGATGAGACGAATACTCAACATATCAAAGTGTCAAGTCTGGCCAAACAGATTCATGTTCACATTTAGGTATGTGTTTGTGGTTTAGCGCTCATTGTAGCTATACCTGAAGCCTTGATGTGTGACTCAATCTCAACTGTCACTGAAAATATTTAATTGTTATTACAAACCGCCAGCCCTGTGTTATACCTGTCTGCAGCGATGCCACATTGTAGTATTTCATTTGATTTGATCAGATTTATTTTGAATGTGTAAAACAATAATAAAAAAATGTAACATGAGAATTATTATAAAATACAAAAAATAAGCAGTGTCAAATTGATATACAAAAATATTGTTCTACTTAATTACACATCCGAAAAGGGGTGGGAAGCAGTTTACACAACAACTAAATAAACAGATAAATAAACAAACAAATAAGCAGATAAATAAACAAACAACAAAACTAACAAATACATGACAGAGGTAAATGATATTCAAGAAAAGAAAAATAACAAATAAATAAACTGCAAACACCCAGTTATAATTAAAGAGCGTCATCCCTGTATCTTGTTCAAATCATGTCCTTATACCTTTTTTTAAACAGTTTTCAGTTCAGACATCCCTTGAGCTCCTCATTTAAACTGTTCCAGAGCTTCACCCCACAAACAGAAATACAAAAACCTCGCTTGGTTGTGCGCACCCTAACATGTGTGAATTGGAATAATCCCCTTAAGTTATAATGCCCTTGTCTTTTAGTGAAATGTTTTTGAATACTACCTGGGAGTTAATTGTTTTTTGCTTTAAACATTAATTATTCTACACATTACTATATCTGACCATTTTAATAAGTTTAATGATATGGCCATATCAAAGCAGATTTAATAAGTTGATTTTGCTTTCAGGCCTTAACACTGCGGATATATGCTAAAACAAGGGGATTGAAACCACACAGCATATCAGATCTATCTTCTATTTAAAACAAATCCACATTTCTACCATCTCTTACTGGAATCCTAACAAGAAAGTCATGTGATTTGTTTTGTATTGCCGCACCAGAGTGGGCAGATTGGTAGCGGGGTAAAGATCAAGGGGCAGTCTCCTCCCCCTGGTTTGTTTCTCTCCTCCAGGGTTAGCTGGATGTCTGAGTGGGTGCACACTGGATCATTGTGTAGTCGATTGTTTGCGTAGCTGACGGAAGGGGCGACAGTCCAAATAGGGCCAACGGAGAGCGCGTGTGTTTATTTTCCAGGCAGTAAGCACTCCATCAAAGGATTTGTAAGAGTTTCCCTGCCCTGGACCCCTCTTTGTCGGTCTCCAAGTGTGTTGATGTTTGTTTACTTCTCCTGAAACTGGACTGGAAGTGGTGTAAACTGCTCAAACACAGTGTCCCACCAACTCTGTGCTGAAATTTAGAAGAAACAGTTCAACATTTTTGAGAAGGATGTTTGTTTGCTATCTTGCCCAACATGTGGATATTATCAAAAGTTAGCAAAAGGCACAACGCGGGAACCAGCTAGCCTGGCTCTGTAACAAAATATGCCAACAAGCACCTCTTAAGCATTTTAATAAACACAAAATAAAGTTTTTGTTGTTTGTTTAACCAGTATGAAAACACACACTATGAGATTTCTTGGCCTGGACCAGTTGCCATACTCCAGACCAGGCAAGATATAATGTTTGTTCATTTCACCAAATGCACAAACATTATATCTATCACATTATTTAGTGAGCTTTAGAGTTGGTAGGCAGATGTTTTACCTTAGTTAAATCTGACAAAGCCAGATTGGGTGTTGCTTTTCATCTCAGTCTTAATGCTACGCTAAGCTAACCAGTTGATAGCTGTAGCCTCAAACTTAGTTTAGCTAGTATTTTTAACTGAGGTCTTTCCAGACCAAACGTGAATAAAATGTGTGGTTACATTTCAATACGAAGCATCAAACCCATATCTCTATGAGCCTTTCCACATTGTAGTCACAATCAAGTATTTGACAGTGAAGGGTTTATTTGCTGTCTGATTAAAAAAAGGAAACTAATAAAAAAATCTAAAGTCAAACTGATCTTATTATGCAATAAAAGTAAGATATCTATTATAACACGTTTTCTTTTAGATTTTTAAATCAGTTCACTATTGAACTGTCATGTTTTGTTTATTTAGCTTTGGTACAGAGCCACTTCGACAAAATTAATTATTTTATTCTCCTTCTATGATCCTTGGCCTCTGTATTTGCTCCCAAGGTACTGAGGTAGAGGCCAGCTGCACATTGGCTGTCTTGCTTGTTTTGGCTGAAGGGAAGTTGGAGTCAGGTTGGATGTTTTCGCTTTGTGTTGCCGCTGTGTTGCAGTTCTATCTCACTCAGGCTCCGCCCTCTACTGGACTCTATGGGTACTACTCTCATCAATGATACGCAGTGTTCACACACTGAAGTTGTATAAACGTAGCCTGCCAATCAGGGCGAGCTACCTGAATGCGGGCTAAAGTAACCTGTATAACCTGTTTCAATAATTATAACCTTGGCCCGACATATCTTAGGCGCCAATAGTCTGTGTAAAATGTATGCTTATGACCACGCTATGGCTGACTCACTCTGATTCGCTGCCTAGGGCTCGCCCAGGAGTGAATCCACCAGTAGATAAACACCTAGGGAGGAGCAATCGACACAACTCCTCCCACACAACTCCTCCCCGTTTGTGTGCATAAATATTGTGAGTTCTGTACACTCGGGGCCTCTGTTCTGTCTGACTGTCTTATACGTACATCGCACGGTAGCAAAGCCATGGCCCGAAGTACTTCGTTATATTGTACTGTTGCTTTTACCATTAAATCAGCTTATTGTTAACCTCATATCTCTGTGTCTGAGTCCTTCCTTTTATAGCAGACCACTCATCAAACGAACGGCGCGGAGCGGGCTCGAACCTTCAACCACTCCAAAGGGTGCCCCATCCAACAGCGCGCAGGCTCACAGTATATAAGGCGGGTACGCCTCCTGACTGTCATCCTTTTCTCTTCAGCGAGCGAGACAACACCTGACCAGAAAAGCATTCGAAAAAAACAAACAAATAAAAAGTATCTTAACTCCAGGCAAGCAAATGGAGTCGCCCCTGCAGGAAACCTGTGCCTGTCCCTCATGCCCGGCTTAATAGCGGGCGCCGATCCCCACCAGCTCTGTTTCGAGTGCCTGGGACCAGACCACGCAGAAGACGAGCTCGAGGTTCGCCATCCCAGCTGTGCGGGTTATGGCTCCGTTTGCTGAGGAGGAAGAACATGACTTCGTCCCCCCACCACTGCCGCCGAAGCCGGCCGCCTCCGCCAGAGGTTTTACAGTCCGGCCCGCCCGGTGCAACCGGCTTTCGTCTCGCCCCCGTTGCCAGATATCTGGCAGTGTGTGGAGGCGTCGTGGCAACAGCCACTGAAAACGAGAGCTCCGGTGGCAGGAATGGTAGGTATTCTGAGGGTGCGGGGCCGCACGGAGACCTCATATCCCGGCGTGCCCCCCCTCGATGAGAGCCTGGCACAGGCAGCAGGCTGGGCGGAGAACCTCTGCCCCTGCTTCCGCATGACAGGGAAAACGCTGGAATATTTTTGATAAGAATATTCTGGCTTGGAGCGGATGGCCGCGTCTGCAAATGACACGGGTGTGTTGGGCGTCTCGCTGATTCTGATCGGATGATAGGAAGTTGGGATGCGGTGGCTGTTAACCAAAGGCCGGTCAGGGGCAGTGTGGTGGGTCGATGTTGTAGGACGACAGGGCGTTTATCCATTGGGCCTGTGTGAGATAGAACGGTGGGTTACGTAATGTAACCCTAGTTCTATAAGCACAGGCGGAGCCCTCTACCTAGGGGCCCTGTCTTTCCTATGCCGCTCGCTGAAGAGGGTGTAGGATGACAATCAGCTGGCGTACCCGCCTTATATACTGTGAGCCTGCGAGCGCATTCAGGTAGGCTCGCCCTGATTGGCCGGCTACGTTTATACAACTTCAGTGTGTGAACGCTCGCGTATCATTGATGAGAGTAGTACCCATAGAGTCCAGTAGAGGGCTCCGCCTGTGCTTATAGAACTAGGGTTACAAAACGTAACCCACCGTTCTGGCCTGTCCTTAACAAGCTACAGGGAGGCAGGGACGGGACTTGTCTGGACGTGCCTTTCAGAGCAGAGGAGAGGATTGAGGGAGTCTGGCAGTCTGGTGCACCCTGAGGCAATGTGTGTGTCATGTCTATTTCTTTGTACGTGCTGAACGTGATCAGATGTGTGAGGTTAATTCGACATAGAGAGCAGTCAATCACTGCAAAGATATGATCATAAAAGTATTTTAATGTATTTGAACTATCTAAGCACTGCACCTAATTTGCATTTGAAAGTACCGGTGCATTACTGGTTTATCTCTCTCCTATGCTACTCTATACGTCTGACAAAACAGTGTCCATCAAAGGTGCACTTTCTGTATCTTTTGACCCTAACACATGGTCTTCATTAGCAAATAAAACGTACCCTTTTGCCATGGAACAGCAGACATTCAAACTTGATAATATTCTGTCCAATTATTCTTGAGTTAGTCTGCCCTTTGAGAAGGTGTCATTGTTGGCTTTAGAGTTAAAGATAGTTCCACTTAAGGTTTATTTTCTTTTTTGGTCTGCAGCTTTCAACTGTCTTACAAGATGATGATGCTTAAGAAGACAACAATACTGCACTCGTCATACCATACCATATACTTGTACTCCACTAGACTTTAAAGTCAGTATTGTACTTTATACTCTTAAATGACTGTAATGACTCTTAAATGAGTTTTTCTTACTACTTTTCAGAACAGCGTAAAAAGGATAAGTGCTTTGATCACATGTCATGTGAATGCAGTCCCTTCCCATTTTTACTGGGTGCAAATTTGAGAAAGTTTCAATATTTACGTTATTTTAGTATTTTTGAAGCATAATTTTAAAATGTTTGAATTTAACATTGTGATATTGTTACTTTTACACATGATCCTGACTAGACACTTCTTCCATCCCAGGACCACTCAAATAAAAAAAGTGTTTTTCAGTCCTCACAGTTTGATTTAATTCTAATCTTCTCTAAGCAAATGTTTACCTAAAGTCAATTCAGACATCATGACACAATTCCGTCTGATAAATGCTAAAGACCTGGAAGACATTATTCAACATCTGAAATCCTCCTCCTGTAGCCTCGATATTATCCGACAGGATTTTTCAAAACTGTTTTTCATTGCTGGCCTCAGATATACTACACATAGTAAACAAGTCTCTCCACTCGGGTGTATTTCCACAGGCCCTGAAAACTGCAGTAATTAAACCACTCCTAAAAAAGCATAACCTAGACGCAACCGTAATGAATAATTACAGGCCAAAATCAAACCTTCCCTTTTTAAGCAAATTGATTGAAAAAGTTGTTTTTCAACAGTTGAGTAATTTCATGTTTTTAACTGACGGTTTTGATGTGTTTCAGTCGGGCTTTCGACCAAACCACAGCACTGAGACTGCTCTTGTTAAGGTCTTAAATTACATCCATTTAAACACTGACAGTGGCAGAACTTCAGTGTTAGTATTATTAGATCTCAGCGCTGCCTTTGATACTGTTGACCACAACATATTGCTAGACCGTCTAGAAAACTGGGTGGGAGTTTCAGCAACAGCTCTAAATTGGTTTAGTTCCTACTTAAAGGACAGAACAAACTTTGTCTCAATAGGCGATTACAAATCAACCCTGAAAAATATGTCATGCGGGGTTCCTCAAGGCTCCATCTTAGGACCTTTGCTTTTTAATATCTATATGCTACCACTGGCTCAAATTATTAAAAACAGCGATCTAAGCTATCACATCTATGCAGACGACACCCAGATTTATTTTAAAATTACACCGGGAGACTACTCTCCGATTAGAACACTGAGCAAGTGCATTGAGCACATCACTGACTGGATGACTCAGAACTTTCTCCAACTGAACAAACAAAAAACTGAGATCATTGTTTTTGGAGCAAAGAAGGACCGATTAAAAGTAATCGCAGAGCTTCAGTCGGCAGACTACAAAGTAACTCATAAGCTAGAAATCTAGGTGTAGTGATGGACTCAGACCTGAGTTTTAACAGTCACATTACAACAGTCATTAGGTCTGCATGCTATCACCTGAAGAACATATCTAGGATTACAAAACTAATGTCGCAACAGGATTTAGAAAAACTTGTCCATGCTTTTATTTTCAGCAGACTCGACTACTGCAATAGTGTATTCACAGGGCTCACAAAAAAATCCATCAGAAAGCTGCAGCTGATTCAGAACGCTGCTGCTCGAGTCCTCACAAACACTAAAAGAGTGGATCATATAAGTCCGGTTCTGAAGTCTTTACACTGGCTTCCAGTCGACCAAAGAATTGATTTTAAAATACTATTGCTAGTTTTAAATCACTAAATGGCTTACTCCTGCATAACTATGAACCATCCAGGAGTGTCAGGTCTTCTGGGTCGGGTCTGCTCTCTGTTCCAAGAATAAGAACTAAACATGGAAAAGCAGCGTTTAGCTATTATGCCCCGACAATCTGGAACAAACTTCCCGCATCATGCACGTCCGCTGAAACACTTCCTATTTTCAAATCCAGACTAAAAACATATCTCTTTGCCGCTGCTTTTAATTGAGCTGTTCATACTCACACTGCAGTATGCCTTTTATTCATGTATTCTGTACCTGCTGTGTTTATTTATTTATTTCATTATCTTTGCTTTTTTATGCCTGTTTTTAAATGCCATTTAATAATGTATTTATTATGTATTTATTCTTAAATGTCTTTTCTTTTCATTTTGTAAAGCACTTTGAATTGTCGCGTGCTGAAAGGTGCTATATAAATAAAATTGCCTTGCCTAAGGTTTGACACATGCTAAAGTCAGGACAAAACCCATAGGTTTATGATCTAATGTGTTCAGTTTTAGTCATCTAATCCAATAGTTTATTTGACTAACCTTTTATGTTTCATTATTATTCACTGAGTCCGACCATTTCCTCTACAAGTGATAATGAAACCCAAATAAAACGTTTTGGTTCCATATAAATGGACTCATTATACTTTACCTTTGATGATTCAAAGTCTGAATCATTGAATGTTACTAATAAAAGAACATTTCAAAGGCGAGTACCGATTTGTTTGGGGAGGCTGCAATAATTCCAAGATGTAAATGCAGGGAAAAAGGATATGGGGGGTCATGTGCAGACTGGTAGATATGACTTGTTAAAACACAGAGGATGATTCAGATAGGATCTTATTCTTCTTTTAACTCCCAGCTGAGATGAAAAGTATTGAAAGCAGCAAGGTTTGATCATTTCAAGTCTCCAGCTTAGTTTAAGTGCAAGAACATCACAACCAACCAGCAATTACATAACCTGTAAAAACTTCAACTTTCATGCCTTGATTTGTTGCCATGGCGTCAGCAATGCCCGCCTCTGTGGTTTCTATGTAAAGCTGCAGTTCTTGTCTAGTCTTGTCCCGGAGCACTTAGCCCGTCCCACAGTTGAACGAGACAAACACAAGCCCCATCATCACCTGACTTGCTTGGAAAAATGGGCCATCATGTTTGTCTGGTCAAACATAATTAAAAATAAGTATATTACTCTGAGACCACATCGATCATGTTTATTACATGACCTTTGACTTATACAGCTTGCATGCAGTTCTGCAGCTGTGTGAGGATGTATAGTATCTAAATATAGTCCAGCATTATGTTTGTGTTTGATCCTGTTTGTGGGTTTCGTATTTTAAAAGCTACTGTTGACTGATCTCTGCTTCCTGTCTCATTGTTAACTCCTTTCAGCTTGGTTCAGTTAGCTCAGGGATTGTTGTGCTACCCTCTGATTTGCAATCCACGTTATTCTTTCATTCTCTTCTCTTCTCATATCCATACGTCAGTCACACAGTTGCTCATGATCTAATAAACGGGAGAGTGAAAGCTGTGACAAGGGGTCACAGCTGGTGTGTACATGTGTGGCGTTTGAAATCCTATACAGACGTTAAACTTGCTACCGGGATAATCGTCGGCATTACACAGATCTGTGACACAGAGGAGTATGTTGCCAGCAGGTTGTTGTTTTGAACAAACACATTCCAGAGGAAGTGACTTTTAAAGTCATTGGGAGACCAAAAAACCCATCAAATTACGTTGTTTTGATAACGTTTTGTTTTGTGTCTTTATTTCTGTCTAGTAAACAGAGTTAACGTCAGGAAATGTGTCTTTTTACAGACTGCAGAGAGAAGTCGATTCTGTGTGTTTATATCAGTGTTACAGACAATGGTGTGTAGCGATGTTTTGTGAAATATGTTTACATTTAGAGATGTATGAACGACTATGCATGCAGGCTTAATGCTAACGAATAGCATGCCATGCTGTTAGCAAAATACACTTTCAAACTATTCACTGACATTTTCATTTTTTTATAAATAGAGCTGTATGACATTCAACCAAGTCAAGCCACTAAATTCAATGAAATAGTTTGTTAGCTAATAAGCTCATTCCAAAAGAATATGCTTATCATAAGGGGAAATAGGAAGGGTATATTTCACGCTTGTTATACAAATAAGTTATTGGACTTTTTTCTTATCAAATTAGATTTGTTAGGAAATGTTTTCAAATGTAATTGACTGAATTTATTTAAAAAGTGGGCTTATTGACACATGAATACTGTGTAATATATGTATATATATATTTAAGAAGTACAATACAAGACAAGCACAAGTTTCATTTGTGGGCCATATTTCATTATACTTTCAGAATTTGCTGAGGGCCGATTCAAAATGGTCCGAGGGCCGCATTTGGCACCCGGGCCGTAGTTTGGACACCCCTGGCTTAATCCAACACTTCAAACTTAATCTGTGTTTAGGCATGCACACACAGACAGACATACAAGAAGATGGCGTTGCATTCACAGACTCAAGTACACCGTACAAGCGGACCAATCCTGACCCTAGTTAGAGAGACAAGAAGTATGTTAGTGTGTATAAGTACACTGTACAGTATGTGTCCTGCCCACTCAGCTCTTCCATCCATAGGCCCAGATTCCAGTGGACCTCCCTGCTCTGGTTTGGAGGGGGCGTTGAGGTTGGAGAGCAGGCTTTGAAGGAGGCTCCAGTGACTCATTACCCAACAATCCACCCACCCTTCATGTCCTCTGCACCCCCCCCAAACATCTCCATCCTCGCCCAAGCCCCTGCCCCTGCCCCTTGTCCTCTGGCACAGAAAGCCGACACACATCTCAATGTGCACACACTCGATGGCGGTTGACTAAAGAAAAGGGATTCTGTTACAGCAGAACTGGGTGGACTGAAACCACTGTGAAAGACGTGTGTGTGTGTGTGTGTGTGTGTGTGTGTGTGTGTGTGTGTGTGTGTGTGTGTGTGTGTGTGTGTGTGTGTGTGTGTGTGTGTGTGTGTGTGTGTGTGTGTGTGTGTGTAGATGTTGTACTGCAATCAGTAGCCCTTGCACTAGCTCATCTAATATTTCTAAGTTTGAACAGAACTGATTGAGTTTTATCAGACAAGATCTCAGTTTTCATATTTAATGTTCCAACCTGACATCCTACTCTCTGCCTCTTTTGCTCCTGCTGGTGTCATTTCATCACGTTTCCCCGGGGGGTTTGTAAACTAACACCGAAAAACTCCTGTCCCCACAGCTGGCGCTGGTTGTACCCCCACCTCTAACTGGTGTGTGAACACACATGGGAACCTCGTGGAGACCAAGCCAGACATCTGCGCAAATGTTATAGCAATTGGTCCAGTAGATGTGTATGTTTTTAACATACTGCTGACTGTCTGTGTGCAGCGCAGCTCATTTAAGATGACATCCGTGGGAGATGACATCATTTTTGTCTTCCTGTCTGGAGCACAAAGAGCAGAATTGCATATCACACACTGATTCATAAAACATTAGTTAATTTGCCTTTGCATTTATGGGGAAAATGAAAGAGTATGAAATGTAACGTGAAACTCCCGCCTTGCAGTCTGCACACACATTTTAGACTTCTTCAATGTAAAAGAAAAAAGGGGTCAGTGACGCCGTTGACACATGAAGGTGCATTGCATGGGAGAATAAATCCCTTTTAGTGCCTTTCAGAGCATTCAAACCTGTTTTGAAGACTTTTTCTTTTTTAAAAGCTCCAATAAATGCCACTTCTCAAGATAAAACCCATTTTATTTTTTTAATTAACCAACCACAACTACGCAAGTAAGGATATCAGGAGTAAGAAACCTCTTATGGATGAAGTGTCAAATTTCCATGGATATAACGGGTCCATGCAGATGTATAATTTGTGTAAAATGCCTGTGTTTACATTGCTAAAGTGTGCTTGCGCTGCATTCGAATCATGTCGGTAATTTGATTTATGCTGACCTCCAATACCACCGTAGCCTTTTTAGCAAAGGGTTGGCACTGTGCTCAGTCTCAGGGCAGCGTGTTGACAGAGAGGACCATTGTGAGTCCCTCTGCTCCTTGGGAAAGACCCTTGAGCCATGACAAACAGGATTTCCTCTTATTTCAGGCTTTGGTTTTCCCACTTCCTTCGTTTGCAGGGGGTTTATAAAGCAGCCACTTACAGCTTTGTAATGTCACATAATGTAGCTTCCAGCACCAGCGGTTTGATGAGGCTGGTGTAAGTGAGATTCTTTAAAATATATTACAGACTTACTTGTCATAGTATGAAAAACACAGTTGTAATGAATGATATAAATAATTTATGCACTTGAATCAGTTCTTGAGAAAAACCTATGAAGGGTCAACCCTGCATGATTGTGTTACTGCTGCTTAATATTTTTCCCTGTTGGACCTTTTTTCTTTAGCCATGCATGGTGAACTGGATAGACAGAGCTATGAGAAACCTCTTAAGAGAAGCACACATGAAACTTGGCGTTGGTGTGTATTTCTCTGTTTTCCTTTGTTTCCAGCTCCCTGCCCTTCATCCATCCATCTGTCCATTCATGGATCAACCCACTCAGCTCCTGGGTGGCTGCAGAGAGATCACATCACCTCAGCGAAGGTATGCAGACTCGGAAACACAAGCCCACACCCCGATCAGAAGTGATTAAGCACCCACTGCTCCGTCTTTGAACAATACGCTCCTGTTGTGTCCTGCTATGATTGATGGAGACGTTTGGTGATGGGTCAATACCACACTGCTGAAGTGATCATTGAGCTGGAGCCAAGAAGAGAAACAATACATAGGATCTGCAGGAATGCATTGTCTGAGAACCTGTACTCTAATAAAGGGACTTTCAAGATTCCTCGGCCTGCTCCTCGCGGTCCTATCAGTCTGAGAAATACTTTTTCAGACAAAAGTCCCTGTTTAACACTAACCATAAAGTAAAATACAATATTTTCCAACGTTTCACACAAAACTCTCTAAACTAAGGTACATAATAGACAGCTCTTATCATTGCTTTCACACACATTCTGAAACAAGAAATGCCATATAATTATAATATTGACAAAATATCATGGCTCAGAGAAATTAAAACAGAATCACGATAGAGTAATTGATGTGTGGTGGTTTCTTTCAAATATATATTGTAATTTAGTGCATCTCTAACCCATATTTTTGCACACAAAATGTAAAAAACTGCGAACTACCACACAGGAAATGTCACATATTACTTGACTTAATGACTCAACATCAATTTATAACACAGTGATTTATCTTTCTTCATAATGTTCCATGTCTTTGCTCGTGTCAAAGCATTTCCTAATGGTAAATACAGAGTGAAATATAGATGTAAAATCTTTCAGTACTCTGTTTGTGCAGGGTGTAGCAGCCATGTTGCATTTTCAGGTAATTAGATCATACCATTTTGTTGGCTTAGGTGTGTCATGGGGAAATTCCTGAATCCATTTATTGCCCTCATATCTCTCGCTAACTCTTCTTCTAATGTTTCATCTTCTGGAATTTTCCCTCTCTCCCTTTATGCCCTCATTTATCTTTCTTTCTCTTTCACTCGCTTTCCTCTTTTGCAATATGTTCCTGGTACTACTTTCCCCTCGCCCTGATAATGGCTCAGGCCCCGGGGTCATCATTAGTGGTTATTACAGCCATTAGTTTCACCTTCAGTTTCATGTCAGGCAAAGTTGATCTGCCTTATTGGCTGCACCCACAGTCTGATGTAACTTACTGCAACTCATTTCATTTACGATCAGCCGCTGTGGAGCTATTCAGTAGCATGATGTGGAAATCACATCACACTGTAAGCCAGCGCATTGCACTCAGATTTCCACTTAATTTTCTTTTAGTTTTTCCCAACAAACTGCTGTTGGTGCTGCCAGAAATGAGAATCCCATCACACCAGCATGGGTAAAACATATACAAGCTTCCACACGCACACACACACACACACACACACACACACACACACACACACACACACACACACACACACACACACACACACCAACACAGAGACTAACACACACACCAACACACAGTCCAGCAGAGGAAAGGAATAATGTTAGGGATTATTATTCCAGTTGTGAATAATGTCTTACATTAGACTTACCGGCTGGGAATTATAATGTTATTATAATCAGTTCTTGCTGATCTATTCACACACCCACTCAGGCAGGTGTTGGTAACCAAATCCCCCCTCAGGAGCCAAGTTAGACTGGGATCAGACTCCCGTATCCCAGCTGCTCTGCTCCACTGCTCCAATCATCCACTGTGATCCACATCTGTCTGTTTCTGACACATGAAACGATGCAGCCAAATACCGATTTAGAGCTTATTTCTCCGTTTTTTTTCTTTGAGACTTCTTTCTTCAATAAGTACATAGTCAATCATACAACATACTCGATGGGATTTCATCGGTTTTGCACACAGCATTGAAAAATAACCTACATTTCCTAAGCAACATTCAATTACTGCCACTTAATTTAGCCACTTAGCTGCTGTACTTGTTTAAGGGTTTATTTTATTACGGATGTTTAAATACTTGATATCAAAACAACACAGTGGTGAAAAGGTGCTAAAATGAGAAAAATGAACTTACAGTAAAACTAACTCCAACACAACTCAGAGCCTTTTATGTGGGTCCAGCTAAGTCCTTTCGAGTCTAAGCCCAAGTCTAAGGTTTGAAACCCACTCCATGGGACACTAATCTTTTCCCTCTTCCTTGGGGCCACAGAGTGCACATGGAGCTCTGTGGCCCTCGGACGTCCGCCCCCTCGCTGCCAGTAGACATTCCTGACAGCGTCTCCTCTCTCTGTCTGAGGCTTCACTCCGGACAGCTGGGTCTTAGGCAACATGATCTCGCTCAGCGGCGCAGCCCCTGCCAACACTTTGTGTGTATAAACTACAGCATGTGTGTGTGTGAGGTTGTGCATATCCAGTACACACACATGTCTTACATATAAGAGGTGCCACATTCGTAAGATTCTGTTTGAAAAACAGGCCTTCAAAGAGACCATTGATATATAGGGGAAATATCACCTTACTCTGCCATATTTTGAGTTTTCTATATTTATGGATTAGCGGATGGGCTAAAATGCTATTAGGTTGCATCAAAGCAAACAGAAAACAACAAGTCACCACTCTGCTGACATTTTGTGTCCCATGATTCCTGATGTTTTAAAAGTGATATAGTCCCATTGTGTGTTACACTGTACATACATTCAGTGTTGTGCCCAGGCTTCTGAGGTTATTTCAGTTTATGGGTGGAGTAGAGTGGGCAGATACTCAAGCTAAAGATGAAGAACTGGGGAGTCTTAACCCGTGACTCAGCAGACAGAAATGGACGTCCCATTAAAAACAAACACTGTTGTCGTGGCTACAGGCGATTAGGATAATAACGCCTTTGTGGATATGATGAGGAGGGGGAATTCATCCGCAATTTATCCGAATCAGATCTGGGAATCAGATGACCTTTATTTGGATGGAGGAATGATAAATGGAAAACAGAGGGTTACCACAGAGAGCTGGATTTTGGTCAACTCTTGTTTTTTGTGGCCCAAATGAACTCTGAAGAATTACCGTAGTAACTGGATGACATTGTGTTTTCTCAGGTATGCCCCGAGGTCGTCTGTCTGTCTATGTGTTTCTTAGGTATGTGCTCAGGAATGCTCTCACCTGAGCCATGCGTCACAAAGCAACATACCTTAAGAGATTCTTTCCGGTAAAACAAGCCAGTGAATAGCACTTCTATGAGATAATCCCATTCAAAAGAAGAAAAAAAGACCAGGTAAACCCCTGCCAGCTTTTTTTAGAAATGAGCAAGAAATTTCCAAGTTACACAATGAATTGGTCATGCACTTCCCAAGGCCTTGCCTAATATCCTGCTGTTTGGGTTTTTGGAGGTTTTATTTACATGAAGCACTAATGTTGTGTCCTGCTGGTGTCAGATTGGACTCTGACGGGAAGAGGGAGCGCGGAAATGACACAACAGGTTGAAGTCAAACAACGACAGAAGTTCCTACGTGATAGCGGCTTACAGGAAGAATAGTGATACCCTCATTAAGCATGAGGAGGAGTAGCAATGACACATACCTGAGCGTACCGTAAGCTACGCTGCACTGAAGTGTGGTTAACATGTCATCAAGCTGCAACACACTTCAAGTGCTGTTTTTGTTTGGAATGCCCAAACATGCTCTTTATGAGTTGTAAGACCATACAAGGTGAGATTTTAGGGGAAAGCAGAATAATTATTATATGATTACAGTCTGAATCACCACTTTTCTATATTTAGAGTTTGAACCTTCCTGCTACAATTTAAGACCCTAACATTTCCCAGTCCAGAGAAAGGTGATTCCACCATGTTTGAATATTGGACACTTTCACATTCTTCCTATAAAGTGAATTGGTTATGTTAAATTACATTTTCTGTGTTCAAAAGTTCAATACATATCCTGAGAATTCAACAGCATTGAATGTGTATTGTTTCATTCAAATGTGATTATAAAGCATCATACATATGTATACATGATTATAACTACAACTCTCCATAAGCAGAAGATAACGCATCATAAGTATGTTTGTAGATTTACGTTTGCATTTTACACATGGCATAGTTGATGTAACTAATCTTAATATCTAAAAAGTACAAGTAATGATTTTTAACCTTAAAGATACCAACATTTCAAAACCACAAAATGAAGTGTGTGTTACTTTTGAATGTAAACTGTTTCATTATTTTCCAAGCTTACTATTTGCTCCACATAAGGCATTACATCCAAATGTCAGCAAAGTTCTCTTCCTTTTCATTCTGTCCTATATTTTAGTTTCTGGCAACGGTCTGGTCTCTACAGTCTACAGTAATTTTTCATGTTGAGGCAAAGAGGACAATATAAAAGATTTATGCATATCAATACAAATTAATGTCTTGTCATATCAGAGTTACTGCTGTTAGTGTGGAAGTGAGACAAGTTCCTTCTGGCCGCTGACCTTCACCTCACAACACCCCGCTCAGCTGTTACTCCATACGCACTGCCTCAGCCTGTCAGCATTATATCTTTTGTTTACAATAAACGCCTCCCAATCAGACATTTTGTCCTGCTCAGAAATATGTGTATACAGGTCAGGGTACTGCACACAGTTGTCTCACATCCTCTCTTCTTTTGCATATAACTTTTTCCCAGGAATGTAACAATGCATTCACTGTTGCGCAGCCATGCTGCGTCCACATAATAGGGCGATGACGCCAAGGCTACAAGTATGGCTGAGTGTGTGCCAGTGCTGCGTCAGAGGATGTTTATACAGCCTGAGATCAGAGAGGAAGACACAGTGTGTGAGTCCTTTCTGGTGGTGTGCGTGTGTGTCCTCAGAAGAGCAAGGAAGTAAAGATCAAAACAGGGGGTTATTATGTCTTTTATGAGCCTCTGAGAATTTACACTTCAAGTGAAATGCTTAAAGAAAAAGCACTTTTCTTCATCAAATGTTAAGAAAGGAAAAGCATGCACAGATGACATATAACCCTGTGTGTGTGTGTGTATGTGTGTGTGTGTGTGTGTGTGTGTGTGTGTGTGTGTGTGTGTGTGTGTGTGTGTGTGTGTGTGTGTGTGTGTGTGTGTGTGTGTGTGTGTGTGTGTGTGTGTGTGTGTGTGTGTGTGTGTGTGTGTGTGTGTGTTTGCTAGATTAAAGTGGAGCCAATTTGTGAAGCGGTATTTTTAGAGAGAAGGCCCGTCCGCTCCGGTAATACTCCTCAGATCAGTCTAACCCTTTGATGCGTTCATTGTAGTGTGATCCTACTTCAAAGCTGCATACGGGGATGGGATGGGACGAGCAGGAGTGTGACTCCACTATACACTTCATTACTGCGGGCCAGAGATTCGGCTTTCTGTCACCCCTGACCTTTGGGCATTTGTGCTCATAACACACTTCCACCCCTCAAGATCTACAACCGGAGGTATTCATTTCAAGGCAGCGAGGCTAGTCTTTTTTTAACGTGAACACAGTGTTCAGGAAAAACAAATGTAGCTTAAATGTTCCCTTTTTTAACGCTGACACTGAAGACCAAACTCCTTCTCTGTGAGTCATTTGATGAATCATTTGTATATTTAATTTAACTAGTGTTTTTTTTTTCTGATATTACTGGCGTTATGATTGAATGTATTTAATATAGTTTAAAACTACACAGAGAAAGGCCTTGAACAATATCATATATAATGTCATAGAATAGTAGTAAAGATTATTCTGGACTCTTGGTGTTTTAGAAATAGGTTTACCTATACCTTTTCTAATGACATAAACAAACTATTTCCCAAAGAGTAAGCATCAATCATGGTCCATTGAAATGTTAGGATTATGTCTTTCTCACAGGTTTATTGCATGACAAAACTAAATAAAGTTAGAAAGTTCAACACTTACAAGTTCTGAACCAACACATGGTCGTTATACAGCCAATTATATAGTTATACAGCTAATTTAAAATGACTATTGACTTTGTAACCTGCATATTATCTTTCTTCTGTGGGCCATGCAAGGATTTCTGAATGACTCAAGCCTTGCTCACTGGGTTTATAACAGTAATTACTTAGGTGTGTACCTAGTGTCACATTATACCCATTGAAGCAGCCTTTATGTCATGATAACAGGGCAGTAAAGTGGACTTCCTGTGTGTTGTAAAGGTTGAAAAGAAAAAAGGCGCCTGATAAAAACGTTTTTCATCTAATGAAATACCGGCTGTATATGAACAAAACGTATTGTCAGCTTTTGTGAAGCTCATAGTCTGAAACACCACCAACGTAACACATTTAATGACACGTTTAAAGCATTCTAAAGCAATAGCGGCGACCTATAACCCTACCGCACCTCGGAAGCAGTTAAGGTGTGTTCAAAGCATTATGGAGTCTTTTATGTGTCCCGTGCCGATGACTAAAGCTGCTTATCAGTCATGACTCAAGCCTGAAACCCTCCCAGTGACAATAAAGAGTCACATTCCACCTGACAGCAGAAAGGAAAGGGACTTCCCTGTCCTCCACTCCCTCTTTACTGTTGCATGTGTGGCATTTACTAAGAAATGCTGCTGATGAAGTGTCCCTAAGTGTCAAATATTTGGCTAACTCTAAAAGCTTGAATTAGATACTAACAGATGTTGGTACGAAGTAGAAAAGTTGAGACATGAAAAACAAAGGTAGACGAGAGCACAAAATTATGTCAAAAAAGCATCAATATTTATTCAAATAAATACAACACACATTGTAAAAGCAAATAATTTAAACAACACAAGGCGTTTGCCAGTAATATCCTGGAAACAAATAAATTAATATCATAGTTTTAGGAGTCATTCCTCCCAGGAAAGCAAACTTGAAATAGTTTTGACAATTCAAGGGTTCAGTCCTGTGTATGGAGCTTCAGACAATCTCTCAGTCTTTTGGTTTGGATCAGTTGACCCCTCTCTCCCGAGAGCTCAGTCCCGAACAATCCTTCATGTCTGGACCGGAAGACCTCGTCTTCCTTTTGGTCCGATTATTATTTCTGTATGGTCCATTTTGACACTATAGGAGATAAAAACATGTCATTAGTTTCGACATTCTCCCACTGCTCTGAGCCACAATGTGTATTAGTATATGATGTCGGCTCTATGTCATGGCGTTTCCCTCACCATATTAGGAGTGGTTAACAGCCAGGGTCCCGGCAGCTCAGGGCGCCCTCGCCATGCGCCTCTCCTGCTGTCCGGGCGATGCGCTCTCATTGTCCTGCCGCGTTTTAAAGTCCTGGATGGCTTTTCTGTTCTGGAAATCTATCAGAGCCATGGTGATCACCGCGTTCCAGCAGTTCTCCTCCCCCGAGCACCGGAAATCGATCTCCTTATCGTCTGTGGTCACGATGGTGAAGTAGACGAACTTGCCGGTGCGCTCCACGCAGTCCACCTTCTTGATGGACTGCAGCTTGAGCTCCTTGCCCTTGGAGCGCTTCTGCGTGTCGGCGTAAATGTTGAGGCTGTCCGTGGTCAAGACGCACGTCTTCCTCTTCCAGAACTGGAGCAGGTTGTCGCTCCTCTTCTCCAGCTCTCCCTCTTTGAGGACCTGGCTGATCTCTGCCGCTGACATTTTCATTGTTTGGCTATGGGTGTGCTTCCCCCGCTGTGTCGTCCGAGGAGCCCGAGGAAGGAGCTTCTCCACAAATGTTTTGGTAATCCAGAGCTGCGATATGAATGAAGCAAGGTAGCAGGGGAGTTTTTATAGTGTACTCTGGCGAAGCCCTTCCCACTTGACGTCAGATGACTTGGGAATGCATCAACAGTTGCCAGTGGAGTAATTCAAGACTGTGTGTGTGGGCGGAAGCTGTGGTGCAGGGGGGGGGGGGGGAAGCAGAGGAAGTCCTAACGTGGACCTAATTACACTGCTAACATGTTAATTACTAATCCACATCCCACTGAGAAGATTACAGTGTAAATATTTGCCTACTCTGCACTGCAGTAAGTGATTCAGTCTAAAACAGATAATTACCAGATGTGCACTGAGTAAGCTGAGCACAAGAGTAAAAACTGTCTGGCCCTGTAAACTTTAAATATCCACATTTTTAGAGGGATCTTTTATTTCCCTGTTAAAGTTTATGATCCACACTCGGTAAAGTTAGTCTTTGGGTGGTTATTGGACAGACATCCACTCCAGTCTTCTTCCTAAGTTTCACAGACTGTCAACAGTCAGAGGATGGTTAGCTCACAACCGAGCCCTCACTCTTAGGGTTTCACTTAGGGACAGCAATCAGCTATTGAAAAAAAAACCTAAACTTTAAAAAGAACAGCTGAATTGTCCTAAAAATATTCACATAAAATAAAAAAAGATCTAAAACCAAGTAAAATGAGTTGTGTCCTACTAGCCCAGTGTAGTGATACAATGCTGCATTGACTTGGACTCATGACTAGCTATTGAAAAAATGAAGACTTTTCAAATACAAACAAACAAACAGCAGAACATTCATAAAAAATGTTTTAAAAGAAAAAACACTAATATACAATAACAATAGGTAACTGGTATGAATTTGGAGTCGCTCTGTAACGTAAAATTGAATATATTGAACAAAATGAAACTATTTAAAACTCACATAGATTTTTACATAAAATAGAAGGTGGAGTAAATGTAATTCACAGAGCTGTGTCTTTTCTGGTTTTGGAGTCATGGGTCACATGACATGAAAGGTATTTGAAAAATGACTTTTAAAAAAATTCAAAAAAATCTTTATATAAAACAGAAAAAGCCCTCACATTTAAAATTGGAAAAAGGGGTTTCCTACTTATCATGTTTATTAATACAATTCTGCATCGATCACATGACATGGAGGCTTGATAAAAAACGATATTATCTTCTTTTAAAACATTTAGTAAATTCAGTTTTCTGATAATATAATAATCAAAATAAGGTGTGCCATGTGTTTTCTTGTTTTTCAAAAAAATACATTTAAACTGGTATTGGTTTTGGGTCACTCAAACAGTAATCTTTTGATGTTCCCTCAGTGAAACCCTGTGGTTAAGAGCGAGGCTCGGATGTGAGCTCACCCTCCTCTGACTGTGGAAAGTCTGTGAAACTGAGTAAGAAGACCAGAAGGTCTGTCAAATATCCAACATTACAAATATGTTCACTCTAGTCAGATTTTATCCATGACAGGCTCGTCAATTATTCCCCTGCCACCCTGCTCTCTAGTGATTATTTATAGAGGTAACACTTGAGACTAAACGTGTCTCACCTCAGTGGTGTTTTGCATAAACTCTGCTATTCCTGTGCGTAATGTCGAGCTACATGCAAACAGCAACCAGTTTCCACTCAGTGAGCAGAAGCTTCACCTATCTGTGTGTCAGCAGCTACAAAAGAAAAAGTGGCAACTAAAATTCAGTAATTACTGCAGAAGAAGTCTTAAGGCACTGTTTAACCTTTTAAGATGGTTCAACATTTCCCCGCTGCCTTAAAAATGTGAGTTTACCAAACTGGAGTCATAGACGCTTTCTAAAGGTAAGTATACTGAGATTCCATGCTAGACAATAAGTATTGGGACTGGATATGTTCTAATTTATCTAGCATTTGTCCTGGCTTTTTTTACTATTCTTAATTTTCTTCATTTGTATGTGTTAACCAGGGATTTTGTCGTTGGATTTTATATGATGCATTTTGAAAATGTGATATTCAATGAGTTGAGTTGTCTCTCTTTCAACTCATTTGAAGTCAAACTACATAAAGTCAGTTGAGCTCAAGTTCTGAAATGTTCTTAAAATAAAAACCAGAAATAATAAGTTAATTGAACTTTAAAAAACTGTATTTACACACAAGTTATGTCAGATTGTCCGCAGCAGACTTTAGATGTGTATCACGGAGCCTCTGGAGCCGTTATAACAGATGTTCTGGTATTGTCTACCCCTTTTCTGTGTGATTCAACAGGAAGAGGTGGTGGGAAGACAGATGTCACAGACTCATTATCACACACACAAACACAACCCTGACCCCAGTGTGGTACAGATACACCATCCCGCGTGCACCAAGCACCCACTTCAGGCCCTCCTGTCTGACTCACTATCATCTCCCCTTCAGTTTCCCTCCGGAAGGGAAATGTCACCATGAACCCAGCTCACACGCGCCACTTCTCCAGAGTTCATCTGTAAGAATACAAAATCTGTGCGTCCCTAAGGGAATGAAATCCCTTTGTTCCCCGTGAGTTAGAAGAGAGAACACCCTTAAGACTTCACACATCAACACTACTTATGATCACACAGACAATTTGACTGAACCAAAGGCGTAACCATGGTGATTCACTTTGAACTGCTCGTGCATGACACTGGAGCGGGATGTGGCGGCCATGTTAATCCTCTGATTTTAAAGAAAAGGAAACCACATGTGTGTACAGAGTCAACACACTGCCAGCTTCTGTGGAGTAAAAGAGGTGAACCGCCTCCTCTTTACCACCCCCTTTGTTTTAGGGGCTTTGCTCTTTGTTGCCCGGCAATGTGTGTGTGTGAGTGTGTATGTTTGATGTGTACATGTGTGCATATATTGGATTTGTCTGCGGCGGAGACATGCCCAGGCAGTGACTCAGCGGATGGTGGAGCGCCTTTCTTTGGAGGAGTTTGCTTGCCAAAGGAGAGCCAGGTGTGTGTAAGAGTGTTTGCACATGCACATGACTATGTTGTGTCTATATTATCGGATCATAATAAAAATCTTCCTGTGAAGAAACATGGAGAATAATCAATTACATACAGTAATTGCATTAATGTTTGTAAATCTTTCTGAAAGATACAGAAAATATAGGAATTCTGACAAAGCAGGAATAACATGAAGAAACCAGCCCAAACCAGTTTAAAATTAGAACAAATTAATATACAGTACACACACCCTAGGGCTTATTTGTAACAACGTGTTTTGGCCAACATTATACTATTTTATTAATCTTTCGCACGTATCCAGCAGCAGTAAATCTCCAATGTGTCGCTGCCCTCCTTGTTTTCGCTGTGAGGAACCACAACTGTCTCTGGAGGGAGTCGGACTGGGATGGATTTCAGGAAGAGTGTTGTGACAACATTCGGTTCAAATCATCGCCCTTTGGTTCTCACTGTCTCCACAAAGACAAAACAAAACCCACACAGAGAGAGGAAGTGGGATAATGTGTCATTGGCAACAACTGAGGGTGGTTTGATTACAAAATGAACAGATAAAATGTGAGCACAAGGGTAAAAAAACAACTACATGTCTACAACTACTACATGTCTGTTGTTTTTCTCAGCTTGTGTACTGGGGTTTAGCAGTAATGGGGACATGGGTGTGACAGGGCAGCAGGTGGAAGGACCAGAAGAGTTTGGTCTTCGTGTCGGGACATGAAGTGTTACCGTGAGTCACAGAACACCTAACACAAGAGAAGTCAACTTTTTGAACCTTGCTTGAATGAACTTGTTGAGGCTGAAAATAAGTCAGTACGTTCGAGATTAATCTATTAATACTAGATTTTGAGGGTTACATAAAACACAACTGTAGAACTCTGAAAGAGACTGAATGAATCTATCTTCTTGTGCCCAGAAAAAGTCCTTCTCTGTGTAAACTTTTTTTAGGATTTGAGGATTCAGTATTGATCAATATCAAAATAAATCTTAAACTATAAAACCCACAAAAAACAAAGCAATGAGTTTAAGAAACTTAAACTATATATTGAGCTCAGAGTGTATTTGCAGATTTGGGTGACAATTATCAGCGGTTTTATTACAATGAGCAACTCCTTTAAATAAAGTAGTCATGTCAATTATTGTTTGTCTAAGATGTTTGATGAAAGCCGCTTTTAACTTCAAATTGGCCAATAAAGATTTGAAATCTCTGACTAAAGGGGAGCAGCAATACACTGTAAATAAAGGTGCGGACCATGACCTGTCACACCCTGCTGTCACTGTGAACAAACTGTAATGCACTATATCCTGTGCTCAAAGGTTAGAAAAAGCTCCAATTGTTACAAAATAAATAATAATTAGAAAGAAATTATTTAATTTAAATATATTATCCGTCCAATTTATAAAAATGTGTTGGATTTTGGACACTTTAAAACAGGTAACATTCTTGAGAGTTTGATTCATATTGATTTTACTGCTTATTCTTTAATAAGGATGAATAAAGGAATTATTCCGTGAATAACTGTGCAATATGGCTGCTACATCTTCAGAACTGTTATAGGCTGTGTATTTTGTAAATTGTGTAATTCTTTTAAAAAAACAAACATTTTTTATCTTTAATATTTTATGCATATTTCTTGTTAAACGTTACGCAGTCTTTGGCTCTTTTCTGCTGTAACAAATGTAAATGTCCCCTCTGTGGGACGAATAAAGGTATTCTGATTCTGATAAAAAAAAAAAATAGCACCTTTTCCTGACCTCGCTTTAGCATTTTTGCTTATTATTATATCATAATTATATTCATTCATCTTGCACAGAAGAGCAGAGGAATATTTGTATGCATGTTTTGTGAGCATGCACATTTTTTTTAATGTACATTACGTTTCCTTCCTCTAGACAGTGAACTATACATAGTCAGCCTGACAATGGGAGCAGTATGGATGAGCCGGCCGTGATGAGCTGCTGACAAGTTCAGCAGAGCCTGCAGGTAACAGCTGCAAACTGTGACACGTTTATGACTACAGCATGCCTCTCTCTCACTCACACACACACACACACACACACACACACACACACACACACACACACACACACACACACACACACACACACACGCACATCCTCTGCTGCTCTTCTGCTCTTTGGTGACATGCCCTTGTGATGAGACTCCGCAGCTATTTGAGGCATTGTTCTGATAAGCCCTGTGTGTGTGTGTCTTTGGCCCCGCTGGCATTCAGCAGCGTGGGAAAAAGAACAAATGGCTGATGAGGCCAGCGCACCGTCAATCACAATGCTGCAGTAGGAACTTTCAGTGAACAATTAAAGCAGACGAAGGAACTGGTAATTAACTTATGAGAGGAACTAGTAATCAGCATCATAACCTAATACGGGAATTTGAAACAAGTAGTCATCCTGCATTGGATACATTATCAAAAGTTCTCATTCTGCAAGTGGCTGCTGTCAGAGTACACTATATTCAAATTAAGCTGAAAAATAAGAAGACACTCCAGCTGCTAGGTAAATGTAGTAGAGTAAAAAGAACAACTGTGGCTCCTTAAAATGTAGTGAAATAGAAGCCCAAATTGTACATAAGTAGAATACTTACAGGAAATGTATTCAGTTACATTCCTTCACCTTTTTACTCTGGTATGTATTTCCAGAATGCTGTTTGGCCAGAGTAAACTCTCTCATAAATGTCAATGCATACTAAACACTTATTTCACGTTTTGTCGCACTATCATTAGCACATACTTCAACACAAAGGTGTGTGAGCGATGCCGTTGGTGATAAACACACTTCCTTCACACACCATGTGAACAACGAGCAGCGACTCCGGTTAGAGAGATGTGATCTGGAGAGTCCACTTTGGAGAGTGCAGCAGCTCATACTTGCCAATTTGACTCTGAGAAGAATGTCAGGTATGCAGGTCTGCAATCCTTCTTCTGCCAGGAATGCAGCATTCACTTTACTGTCTGCATAGCTTCACTGCAGCTTACAACATAAACCTAGAGACTTTCCATCAAACCAATACTAATCTGTTATGGGAGCAGGACTGGACTTTTAGGATTGAAGGTTTAACTTCTTTAAGGCCTGTCCAACATCCACATTTAAAGGGACAGTTCAGCCCAAACATGTTTCCTTTAACCTGTAGAGCTATTAATCAAGGTTGGATGTTTCCGTGACTTGGACATTTTTGAGGTTGAGATGTCTTCTTCTCTCGATTATAATGAAAACTAGATGGCACTTAGATAATGGTGCTCAAAGCATGACAAAAAATACTTCTGGAAAAACTCAACAGCAATGTCTCTAACAGAAACCATGATCCAGTTACTCAAGATAACCCACAAGTCAGTTTCACAAGGAAATATTTTCTTTCTACACCCGGTAACTGCATTTCTGCGCAGAAGGAAGCGTGCAATCACTCATGGACAGAGTCTCATGGTCACTTGTATTGGTTATAAGTCACTTGTGCTGGTTATGTGTGCTATTTAATCAATCAATCAATCAATCAATCAATCATTCAATCAATCACCTTTTATTTATATAACCAGTATCGCAAATTACACATTTATCTCAGGGGGTTTTACAGTTTGTACAGAATACGACACCCTCTGTGAGTTAAGGGGGAAACAATAGAAGCTGTTCATTAGACAGAACATAGTTCCACGCCAAATAAATTGAAATGAATAAATAGCCCTACGTGTAAGACGATTTTTGGGTGAACTGTCTCTTTAGAGGTTTGCTGTAGAGATGGTTTATCCAGCATGATGTGCAGAATCAAAGTGGGTTTAAAGTAGAATACTGACACAATGCCTCATTGTCAGATAATCCACATGAAGCCAAGAGTGACAGGGAAAAGATGATGAATGAGTTCAGAATTTCCCCTCTTTAATAAAGCAGCAGTGATTTAACAAGTCTGAATTTGACTGGAGGTCATCAATCAAAATCAAGTCAAAACTGTCAGATATACTCAATATTCACTTGAATTACCCAGGAAAGTGTAATCGGAAATATGTGACACAATATTCTGGGTGGAGCTAAGCATCAACTACTTGAATTTCACTGTCATTTTCTGTCATGGATGGAAGTAATAACCTTGAAGCAAATCAGAGCATGGCGCAGCATGCCAGGTTTACATAAATTCAAACCAGCCTTGCTTCTTATTTCCTTTTCAGGTCAGCTCACCTGGTTCAGGTTGCACTGACAGCTGAATCTTTGCTCACAGGTTAGGCACTTTGATTCAGGCCAAACACACCACACCCAGTTCCCTGTTTGTTCACCGCTCCATTCATAAATCCAGACACAGGTGTGCTGCTCTGTCGCTATGCTGTGATTGGGTGTGAAGCTTGCTTTCCCACACATACCAGGCACAAGCTAAGCGGTGATAATGCAGAAAAGCAAGTTAGATTATCAAAGTTACATTGACATTGGCTATAGTCATTTGTGTTAAGTCAACAAGGATAAACAAAAAGGAACAAAGTGTGGTTGACAAATAGCTCAACTTTCGGATAACTCTGGCTTTCTTTTGAGTGACATGTTTTTGTTTCCCCAACAGCTCTTTCTAATATTTCCTCACATGTAGTTTAACTGCACAGTTACATAGATGTCTTCTCTGGTTCACACAGTCAACACTGGTCCAAAGACGTGTCAGTCAGCTAGACTGAACAGGCTCCAGCCTAAATTGAGCAAATAATTTAAAAAAAGAATGTGTGTATTGTGCTCAGGCCAACAACTGTCAACATCCGTCCATATTTCCATCACCTGACGCCCACATACAGCATTTTAACACTGCAGAAGAAGATGATTGGAGGGATTTGAAAGAGTTTTGGCTTCAGACGGTGGAAAAGATATTGTGAAACCCACGCAGAAGTGTTAGTCACATCCTTGTTTGGTCTCCCTCCTGGAGGAGATTGTGCACCGCTCTCCCCAAGGACACAGGCCTTCCTGAACATACTTTCCCATGAACCCCGAGCAGTGTGTGGCAGGTTTTGTTTATGCAGGGCAGGTGGTGCTGTCAGGAGAGGTTAAGATGACTGCTGAACTCTCCCCTCTGCATGTTTATGGCTCGTTCATTTGCTGCTGACCTTTGATTTAGTACACAGCATTATTGGAATTAACTTTGGCCTCACTTGTATACTATTTTTGGTTTACAGGAATTGTTCACATTCTAATTAAAGTTTAGTCAATATTTACACACTGTTGCTGAGTGAGGACGCTACTACCAGCTTTCCCTTTTGGAGTGATTTCCATTATCTAAGACCAACAGTGTAAAGCCATGATAACAGCTCTGTGAGGCTGCACTTAGGCACAGTAAAGCTAAATGCTAACATGAGGATTTATCTTGCTAATATTTTGAATAAGCAGGTATAGTGCTAGCAATTGCTAATTATCATGGTATTTTCAGTTCTCATCAGAACATTATAAAATATTTGCCTGAAATTGTAGAAATGCCTTGTAAGATAACCAAATATGCCTTGAACAAAAATGCAATAACAACTATTTACTGTTATAATGACATTACTAATAATATTATGTAAAATAATATTATACTTTACAACAACATCTAAATATTTTTAATGTCATGATAGTCTTTTAAAAACACTAAATTTGGCACGTCTTTGGAGATGTAAACTACCATTATACCATACCATAGGTTTGTGCTTTTCCTCGAAAATAATTTAAGAGACTGCTAAAAAACGATGTAAGGTGACAATAAGTGTAGTTTTTTTAATTCATGCATTAGCTGCTAACCTGAAATAATGATCAAAATGTGAGGAAACCTGTGAGTTCTTGTGTCAATGCCACCAGTACTGTTATCAGATCTAAGATGTGATGGTCTCTTTAGTTCAACTCATTCAGTTCTGAACACTCACCCAGCAGCATAAAGCACCTCTCTATTTCCTTTTTTGGTGGAACTTAATCTGGCTCACACCACTTCCGACAGGGAGGAGGACGATACAAAGACCCCACACAAACGAGCTTGTTCACGTACAATTGAGTGTGTGCTCAACACGTACAGGCTGTGCCAAAAGCACCTTGGGGCCAAGAGTGGGACAGAGGGTGCAGCTGCAGCTGGGAGGAAGGTCAGGAGAAGACTGCACCCCTCACACTCCTGCTGGATGCGGATGAGACGATGGCAGAAGGCGTCATTTAGGGATAATCCCGACCGTCTGAATACTCTCTTTGTTCTGCTGCTCTTGTCTTGTACAAAGCTCAGAGATCATCTCCCGTTGATTCCACCAAACTCACTTCTTCTCTATGTGTTGTTTAAACAGCCTCTCTGTCCATCCATACATAAACATACACTAAACATCAAACAGCTGAGGAGTGGGGTGCAGAGCAGAGGATGTCAAAGTGACAAAAGCCAAACTGAAGTTTCTCTTTTTTCGTTTTCTTTTCATTCTCCCGTCTTACAACAGGACCGAATTAGTTGACTTGACATTTGTCTTATGAAAGGCCTTCCAACACTGTAGGGTGACACCTACACCTTGGTTCACTTCTTGTCTAAACCTACTCAAAATAATATTTCTCATAAATCAAACAGATTGTAGTTGAATGCATAGCTGCAAAGACAGAAAGTCACATCACTTTCATAAGTACCAACATATAAGAATGCAATATATTCACTCCCTATATTTTTGAGAGGTAACAAATGGATTGTTTTGTAGCCCCACATATTTGGGTAAGATTTTACATTTTCTTATCTTCCCCTATTTATATGTCAGTGTGTTGTCTTACTGCTTACCTACTGTTCTACCCTCTAATATTGTTATTACATGGCAAAGGTGTACAAACAAATATGGTTGACAGACTATTTAAATTAGTTTTCAGTGCAAACTGTAAGCATTAAATCTATTGCGATGTTTCAGAAATGAGTTTTTCTGAAACAATTGGGCCCGTTGTTATAGTGAGGCCATCCTCAAACCCCCACACAGCAGCCTCAGCATGAATAGTGTCTTGTTCACAGGCAGCAGAGCAAAATCCCCAAAATTACAAAAAAAGGACAGGAGAGATATTTCAGTTTGTGGTTTGCCACCAGTGTGTACTGTAAACATGAGTGACGGTTGCCTACCAATTCCGCTAAAACATTTTATTTGAATCGTTTATTTAGTAGGGACATTGCACATTAATGAACATCTAAAACAATAAATGTGCCAAGCGTAAATATGCCGGATTTAGCTTTGAGCTACTTTCCATCCGCAGCCCCTCACATAAAACATTTAAGAAAATGACATTTACGAACATAGCAAATACAAATACATGAAATGCAAAAAGTGCAAAAGAGCAAGAGTAGAATACACAAGTATTTATGACATGGCAATACAATATAGCAGCATAGATACATAAAGTGCAAGAGAAGATACCCCTGTATTAAAGTGCATTTAGAGGTGATCGCACGTCTGTTTGTTTCTCAACCATTGTTGAGTTGACCTTTAAACTATTGAGAGTGGGACAATCCCGTAACTCAGTTGGGAGGCTATTCCAGAATGAGCTGCCTTTAATGGAAAGTACATTTT
This sequence comes from Dissostichus eleginoides, assembly GCA_031216635.1. Lineage (NCBI taxonomy): Eukaryota > Metazoa > Chordata > Actinopteri > Perciformes > Nototheniidae > Dissostichus > Dissostichus eleginoides. The sequence continues at coordinate 24,489,832 of CM062273.1, read as the reverse complement.
GTCCAAAAGTGGTCGTCTGCGGTGGACTTCACAGTCTCCTCTGGTTTCTATCATAGTGTGATGCGCCTGTGGGTTCATCATTGGAGAGGGTGTGGCTGTCCTGTCACTGCTGTGGTGATTGCATCGATTGCAGTAACTCAGGGCACCTGGGTCTGGTGCCCTGCAGCTATTTAAAGCCTCTCTGCTCCTCTCTGTTTCTCTCTCTGTTTTTCCCTGCAGGCACCTGGCGCTGTTGAGTATAACCAATTCCACTCAAGCAGAATTGTTTTGTTCTAAATAAAACATCTTTTGATAAACGTTGACATGGTGTGTCTCCTCTTTGTTGTGGCCTTCTGAGCCGGGTCATAACAAATGGGGGCTCGTCCGACGGGTTATTTGGTTAAAAGTTTGTGTAGTGCTCAGAGCACATGGTGTCATTGAGCAGCTGATTAGTTGATGTGGTCCAGGTGTGCTGGCTTGGTGCTGCTATTTGGGGGACACATCATGTCTTTTGTGTTTCAGGAAGCTTTAGTGTTTGACATGGCGTCAGGTTTTGTGTGCCAATCAGAAGGTAAGATGTTGCTGTTTGTTACGCTTTTGTAATGGGATTTACCCGCTAGGCTTAAGTGGCGTTTCCCCTTGGGTTGCGTCTGTTTGTTTTTTTTCATAGTGTTGTGGCGACGTGGTTAGTGTCAGCTGTTTTCGGACAGCTGTCTCGGGAGCACGTCCGCGTGATTTTGTGGTGTTGCCTGCGTGCAGGTCGCTCCACAACTCCGCTGGGTTTCAGTGCGTAATTACCTGCCGCAAGCCACATGAAGACTAGGTGAGATTATTAAGATTTTGGTTAGGCAGTTAGGGGGAAATTCTCTGTTGGGTTTTTCTTTTGCCCATGCTTATTGGCAGTTTTACATTTTGCTTTCTGATTGATTATAGGTAATATATTATGGCTTCTTTGTTGGCGTTTGTGGATGCGCCCTCGGTGTCTTTCTTAGATGATTGCAAGAAGGCGCAGTTGGTCGATATAGCAGAGCATTATAAGATTGCTGTTGTAGGGAGCAAGCGGAAAGATGAGATTAAGGCTGTCATCTTTGTTTGAGCAGGGGGTGTTGCAGAAGAGTGAGTTTGGTGTGGCAGGGGTCGGGCCGGTAGTGGTTCAGACAGCTGGTTTGACGTTCGAGCAGCAAAAAGAGCTTTTGGCCATGCAGTTTGAGCAGGACAGGTTGGAGTTGAGGGGTCAACAGCAGGAGGTAGAGAAGCGTTTAGAGGTGGAGAAGGTGCTGGAGGTGGAAAAGATGAAATGTGAGGTGGAACATCGCTAGATTACGGCTGATTCGAGAGGGCAAGCTTTCTTCTGATGGTTCGATAGCTGCATCAGGTAGTGGCGATGTTATTTCTAACTTGCGGTTGCCAAAGTTTAATGAGCGTGACCCTGACATTTTTTTCACCCTATTTGAACGCGTAGCTGCGGCAAGAAACTGGTCAGATTCGGACAGAGTGCTGTTACTCCAGTGTGTACTCACTGGGCGAGCACAAGAGGCATATTCAGCTATTTGTGGCGAAAATGCTTTGGACTATGCTAAGGTAAAATCAGCGGTGTTAAAATCATACGAACTGGTTCCTGAAGCGTATCGTCAGAAGTTGGGTCAAGGGGGATAAGCAGACAAATGTGGAGTTTATCCGTGATTTGACTTCTCATTTTCAGCGGTGGTGCGCGGCAGCAAAGGTTGCCAGTTTTGACGGTCTTTGTGAGCTGATTAAATTGGAACAGTTTAAAGATGTTATCCCTCAGCATGTGGCCACTTATGTAAATGAGCAGAAGCCTTCCACCGCGCTTAGAGCTGCCGAATTAGCGGATGATTTTGTGTTGACGCATAAGGGCAGTTTTACAGAGAAGTGTTCTAGGGGTGATTGGAGACGTGGAGAAGATGGTGGCTATTCCCGCGGTGGTGCAAAGTTTTCACCAGGCTCCTCCCGTAGATTTGCAGGTCCGGGGCGACCCGAGGGCGCCAGAGTGGGCCAGTGTAATTATTGCCGAGGAGAGGGTCATTGGAAGGATCAGTGTCCGTTGCTGGAACCTGAGGGGAAGCCTAGTTTTTCATCACATGCTCCAGCCATGTGTTGTTCTGCCATTTTGGTTAAAAAGCCGTTGGGTGTAGGATCGGGCATGGTGCCTGATAAGAAGCTGGTTTGTGCCGACTTGGATGTGGGTTCTGGTTTTGAGCCGTTTATAACGGAAGCCGTTGTATCAGTTGTCGGTAGTGACAAGTATGTTCCGATTAAGGTGTTGCGTGACACAGCGGCTAGATACTCATTTATTGTTGAGTCAGTGTTGCCTTTTTCGTCAGAGACTGGGGATTTTGTGCTGATGAGGGGCATGGAGATGGGCTTGATTCCTGTGCGACATCAGTATTGCTGGATTGTGAGCTGGTGCGGGGAGTTGTGTCTATCGGCGTGCGTCCTGCGTTGCCACTTGATGGGGTACATATGATTTTGGGCAACGATCTCGCTGGTAGTGCTGTGTGGGCAGGGGTGCCACCGCCTGTGGTGGATTCCAGGCCGTTGGCATCTGTGGAGCCAGATGAGAGCGGTTTGCAATTTCCAAGTGTGTTTCCAGTTTGTGCTGTTGCGCGTGCGCAGAGCCGTAGGATGTCTGCTGACCCGCCTGTTTCGGAGTGTAGAAAAAGTGGTGTTGAACAGGTGGTCTCACTGCCTGATCTCCCTTCGTCTGTGTCAAAGGAGGAGGAAGACGAGGAGACTCTTCCTCACTCAGAGATCCTGGATATATTCGAGGAGGGTCTTGCTCAACTTGTTCAGGACCCTTTACTCTGTGATCTGCCAATTCAGGTAAATTTGGAGGAGGTTAATTCCCAGATTGCTTTGGAGTACGGCCAAGCCATGACTGTCAGGGTTTTAAAGACAGATGGAGAGATTATGCCCATAGTTGTGGTACAAAATGCAACCGTCTTGGATCTGAAGAAGGCCATTCGCAGATTCATGGGGCGGAAACAACAACGTGAAGGCGGAGTGAAACAAGTCAGATGGGGATATGTTTGGAGATCTTTTCTGTTGGTATTTCAAGGGGAAAAGCTTGACGAGGACAAGATGAGGCTTAAGGACTATGGGATCAGTAACATGGACGAAGTGACATTCATGAAAAGACGCATGAAAAAAGTCCATACTGGACACACACCTGATGGTCAATATTACACAGGAGGATGTTTGTTTGTCGTGGATCCCTTTGGGGCCCCGTCTTAAGGGGGGGGCTGTGATGCCCCTGTGGGTTCATCATTGGAGAGGGTGTGGCTGTCCTGTCACTGCTGTGGTGATTGCATCGATTGCAGTAACTCAGGGCTGTGGTGATTGCATTGATTGCAGTAACTCAGGGCACCTGGGTCTGGTGCCCTGCAGCTATTTAAAGCCTCTCTGTTTCTCTCTCTGTTTTTCCCTGCAGGCACCTGGCGCTGTTGAGTATAACCAATTCCATCAAGCAGAATTGTTTTGTTCTAAATAAAACATCTTTTGATAAACGTTGACATGGTGTGTCTCCTCTTTGTTGTGGCCTTCTGAGCCGGGTCATAACACATAGTCTTGGAGGTTTTGGTTATTCTAGTCGGTTGATCCATTAGTTGTATTAAGTTGTGATTATCCATGATCCGTTTTAAGCTCTTTCTATTTTGTTTGTCATTCCAGTTGATGTTAAAGTCTCCTAGGATAATTAGCTCTTTGTTGGAGTCACAGGAACTCAGCATGAGTTTTACCTGATCACAGAAATCCACCTTAGCGGTGGGTTGTCGATACAGACAAATCATGGTGAGGGACATTTCCTCAGAGAGTGATTTCCACACCAACACAATCAAACTCAATATTAGCTGGAAGTGCAATCTCCCTACAAGTAATGGTATTCCTCACATAAAGCAACAGACCCCCTCCTTTTCCCTTCAGTCTGTCCTTCCTAAACACATTATATCCTGACATAGATACAAGAGTGGATGGTGACGACTGTTTTAGCCACGATTCCGATATTCCCAAACAATCAATATTGGACTCAAGGAGGAGATGTTCTAGCTGTTCTAGCCTTCGGCGCGGGCCCGCAGTCCTCTGATGGTGTGGATGGGGGTCCTGCTGCTAGGCCAGCAGCCGCTGGCGTGAGCCCACAGCGACCCGTCGGCAGAGCTAGCTGTTCAGCTATCCAGCCTCTTCTGAAGCTAGCTGGTGGAGTGTGGATCTCTGCTGCTCGGCTGCCAGCCTTCGGCGCGGACCCGCAGTCCTCCGATGGTGTGGCTAGAGGTCCTGCTGCTAGGTCGGTAGCCGTCAGCGCGAGACCGCAGAGACCCGCTGGTGGTGCTAGCTGTTCAGCTAGCCAGCCTCTTCGGAAGCTGGCTGGAGGCGTGTGGAGCTCAGCGGCTGGGCTGTTAGCCGTCACGCTGATGGAAATGACGCCGGGACCCGGACACGGGTGGATATCTCCCGAGAGTAAGAGACATAGCAGAGCTAATAGCCCTTATAATAATAATAATAATAATAATAATAATAATAATAATAAGCCTTGGCTTACATCGCAATGCAAACTTTAAGCAGTTTGGCATGGCCCTGCTCACGCTTTACCAAGTGTGCACTGGAGACAACTGGAGCGGGTCACTGTTGAGAGAGCAGTGTGTGAGTCAGTCCATCAGCCTTTCTGAATCCTGCTCTTTGTTTCTCAAGGACACTTTCAGGGAGTGTCGTCCCACCGACATCGGCTGTGTGACCTACCTGTCCTGGGACACGGTTAATTGTTAAAAACATTAAGGACTTAGCGTTGACAGTGACCTGTTCCTTGTCATGAACTTCAGTTTTTTTTCACACTGTCGCTGTTGTCACCTCTATTTCCTTGAAGACTGAACCATAAACACACAAAATTAAGTGTTGCTGGACCGGGCCCAGCGCCACGAGGGGGCAAAAGGGGGCATTGCCCCCTCAGTTGTATTCTTTGCCCCCTCACTTTGAGCATCATTCATCCATCAAAAAGTACAATAGATGTCACAATTCTTAAATAACTTTAAATAATTATTTTCCCCAATACACGTTACTATGTTCAGATCAGATATGTGGGCAGGCAGTCAAGCAACGTGTAAAAAAGCCTCAACCCCAAGTGAGCTCGTAATCTTAATTAATGTTAGCGTGTGTGCTTAGCTGTAAACACAGTCGGCTGGGTGACCAAAACGTCCCCGTTTTCGGTGGCCGGTACCCAGTTGAAACTCCCGAAAATGTTCCCGTTTTTGAATGTGCGTTAAAAACATAGACTGGACATAGTGTCACCCATAGGCTTCTGCAGAGTTGGCGAGAAGCCTAAAGTAGGCGGTGTCGGCCACTAACGGCTCGACAGTGACGTCAGATTCTAACTCCTGCCTGCTCCAAATAGAGAGGCGAAGTCCCTCCCCTTCCGGTGGACCTCCATGGGACCTTATTTCGGAAAAATTATGTATTGAAGTCAATGGCGAGAGAAAGATTATCTTTCGATCCCGTTTGAATTGTGCCACGAATTACACATATGATGTTTCTCAATTTAAAAGATAATTTTGCAAGTAAAAAAAAAAAATGTGTCGTAAAACTGAAGTTACACATTTTTTTTGTGCGAAATGCTCAATGAACTACATCTCTGGTCTCGCACAACAACACACGTCAGCAAGATGGCCGTCACTACTGTCTTGCCAAAAAAGGGACTGACTACTATCACCACAATGAAACACGTCCAGAAGAATGTCATGCAAGCCTGCCTGCCTGCCTGCCTGCCTGCCTGCCTGCCTTTGATTCTCCCTGAACTGCCTGATCTTTTCAATGTTCAATGTCAACCATTTGTGCAGATAGCATGAAGTAGAAAAGATCGCCGATGCTAATGTAGCATTAGCATTTCTCCACCGGGGGCATCCGGGCTTAAACGGTGTATTATAGAATGATCACACCGGTGTGACAGTACTCTTCAAAGGGTTCACGAAATATGACTACTACTCTTACTGTTTAACATTTTGGGTTACTTAATCTTACTTCATGTTAAGGCTAATAAAAATGACAAGGCTAAGGCTGTAATGCTAACTAACGTGCTTGCTACTAGCTAGGTAGCTAACTTGATCCAGCCACTCCTGGTCCTTTCATCAGACGGGAAGCGAAAGAACGCAAGACCCATTGCCGATAACAACCTGGTACTAAGCACACAGGCATCTTGTTAAAGTTATCTTATCTTAGCTATCTCTTATATTTAGTGGAGGAAAACAATTATGAGATCAGTTATGACATCACTTACGCGACTCTGGGATTTGTAGTCTTTCTAGTTGCGTATTTTTGAAAGTCTTATATTTCAACAGTTTTACGACAAACTGACTTTTTTGACATGGAAATGATTTTTTAAGATTGACAAACATGTGTAATTCATGGCACAATTCAAACGGGATCGAAAGATAAGTTTTCTCTCCCCATTGACTTCAATAATTTTTCCGAAATAAGGTCCCATGGGTCGGAAGTAGATGGGCGGGACTTCGCCTCTCTATAAGGGCAAAGAGGCGGAGCCGAGGCAGGACCTGCTGCCACCGAGCTGGAAGTTCCAGAGCTAGCCGAGGCTACCAAGCTAAGCTAACATGCTCAGCAGCAGAGATGCACGATTAAGTCGTGGACTTCGGGTCGTGGCTGGGCCTGTCTCTGGGGTCCTGCCTGGGTCTCGTCATGCTGCTTCCCTGATGGCTCCCACAGGATTGTTTTTTGACATCTTCGTGGATTCATCTTCTTATTTTAGACACATGCATTTCCAAACATTTGGTCCACCTACGCTGTAAAATGTATTATCTCTTCGATTTACACAAGGCATCTATTGCACGTCTGTCCGTCCTGGGAGAGGGATCCCTCCTCTGTTGCTCTCCCTGAGGTTTCTCCCATTTTTTCCCTTTAAACTGTGGGTTTTTTCTCTGGAATTTTTTCCTTGTACGATGTGAGGGTCCAAGGACAGAGGGTGTCGTTTTTCTCATACTGCTATTCTGCACATACTGTGCTGTTGTATTTGCTGTAAAATGTCTTTACTGTAGGGTACTTTTTTATTATATGTACAGCACTTTGGCTCGACCAAAAATCGTTAAATAATGTGTTATATAAATAAAACTTGATTTGAGAGATGGGGTCGTTACTAAAAAAAAGTAATATATTACATATTACTTATTACTTTAAAAAAAAGTAATATATTACTTTACTTCGTTACTCACTACATCAGGGGTCTCCAACCTTTCTTCATTTGAGAGCTACTTTGAAAAAATGAAAGTGGCCAAGAGCTACTTGCATCACATCGCTTACATTTATTCACATAGCCCTCATCAGCTGAATTAAGCTACTTTTGTACACGTGTGAAATTGCAATACCCAAAGCTTATCAAAAATCTTTACTTCCAATCAAGGTCCAAGAAAATGACAATTTCTCACATATTATTACGGCCCACATAGTACATCACCTTAATCACCACCTTACAAGCCTCTTATGGCACATGTGTAAAATAAGTGCATTCACTCTTTTTCACAGTCAGTGAGATGAAATGCATTGCATGGAGTCCACCATACAGGTGTATGCTGGACCCACTTAGGTTCACTCTAATAGTCATTTAAATGTTCATCAGTCAGTCTTGTTCTGTATTTAGATTTCATTCATGTCAGAAAAAGCTGCTTCACAAAGGTTTGTAGAACAGAACCAAATAAAGCAGACATTTTCAGTGCTGCTTGGTGAATGTTCTTATAGTTTTCTGGGTCTACAAGCCTCCAGAAATGTTGTGAGTTTTGCTGAGACTTAAACTGAACATTATTTTGGAGATTTATAACCTCCATCTCCATAGGATTGACACTGAACAGTTCAGCCATCTTTTTCTTCTTCGTCTTGACATTAAATTATAAACCATAATAAATCAAGTATATAGGTCTAGCCTCCCTATATCTGTGTGTGAAATTGTTCCATCCTCAAAAACGAAAAACTAATGCTTCTGCAGTCTAGCTGCAGCTTAGGTCTTCTGTTAACACTGAATGTCCTGAATGTGGCATCACAAACATGACTTGAGTCTGAACACAGCAGACAACAGGAGCATTTTTTACAACAGCATATAAAAACAAAAATAGTGCATGTGGGCGCACACTTACATTCTCTGTCTTACTGTTACATAAATCCCATGAATGTATGAGATTAAGTTAGCTTCATCATATCTCAATCAGTGATTAAGTGAATAATAAAGTTTCTATCAGGTTACTATCAGCCTGTCACTCATTATTTTCAGGGGGGGGGCGGGGTTTGGAGCAGCAGAGAGGAGACGGTGATCGCGGAAGCTTTCCTCCTGCCTTCACAAACTTTACACACGTATTTATCAACTGAAAATAGCATCAGGACGTTCATTCTCTGCAATCCAAGACTTGATTAAATCCACAAATCCCTGACATGGTGCCAACGCGAGTATTTAAAAAAAAAAATCCATGTGTGTCTGAGCGCAGCGACACGGACTGATTCAGGTGCATTTATTGTCGTCGGATTTTTCTACACAGTCTGTGAACCGCGAGCGGCGAGCTACTGAAAAGCTGCCCGCGAGCTACCGGTAGCTCGCGATCGACGTGTTGGAGACCCCTGCTCTACATAAAGCTACTCGTTACTTTGCTCGTTACTTTACTCGCAGGGCCGCCACTCCCTACAGGCAGATCACGCAGACTGCGGAGGGTGCTTCATTTTGCGGAGGGAGCCTCATCTGAAGCGCAAATGCGGCGCACCTACAGTGTTACCGTTACTTTACTCAACATCCTCACTCTGGATTCGGAGGTACTCCTTAGCTATTAGCTTCACGCAGGGGCGGACTGGCCATTGGAAATACCGGGAGTTTTCCCGGTGGGCCGGTACCGAAGTGGGCCGGTAGGACAATTCACTAGCACTAATCCTGACATGACTAGAGTAGATAGTAAGTAAATCTGTATAGGAAGACGAGTTAAGGGATAGAGGAGAAAAGGTTATGGTATAATTACAGAGCCTGTCAATTTATAAATTGAGAAAATCAATGTTAGTCTGTTAACCAAAGTGCAGCCATCTAATAATGTACCATCTGTTATTAAAGATCAGAGGAAAATAACAGAATGAATCCGGAATAAAAATAATGAAGCAGAGATTGTGGAGCAGTGAGAAGGAAAAAAGCTTGGTGTGTCAATTAATTATATTGCCAGTATTTTTCGTTGTTGTGAAAAAAATATCGCCCCCTCTGATTTTTTAACAGCCCCCTCAGTCATTTCATCCTGGAGCCGGGCCTGTAGCAGCTGGACGAGGTGACGGGATAAAAAAGCACCTGTCTTTCACATGGGTCTTTCAGCACTGAGCAGAAAACATGGGTTGCTAGGACAGTCTTCCTCCAGAGACTCCAGAGCTCTTAAGACATTATCTCCCACAATGCATTACAAGGGTCTCTCAGAGCAGCGGGCATGCTTTCTCTATCTGCAAGACAAATTCCAGACATTCCGGTTGGCTGGCCTGATGTTGGGCAGACCGTAAGCAGATTCCTCCAGCCTGGATGCCAACATGGGGCTACAACATGGTGTTTGTGAGGGAGAAAAGGGTCAGTGCCATTGTGTTGAGGCTGTGACGGCATGCTTTGCTCTAAGCTCCAACTAATAATTTACAAATCATCACCTGATGCCTATCAGTACAGTGGCTATTCAGTGTCCAGTCACGTTGTGCTGTCAGCAGCATGTGCATTCACCCAGAGAAACTCAGCTGAGCACATCTCTTTACAGCGAGAGGATGTTGCAGTCTGCAACTGGGACCACTGAGCAGCTCCACTTTTTTTTAATTTAAAACATTTTTGACATTTTATAAGAAAATAATAATTCTATTTAAATACTTTTTTTTCTTAGGGTTCTGGTATTGTATTGGACACCTTTGACACAGCTCCGTTCATCAATATAAAAAGATAACTTGTGCTTTTATTTCAGGTCAAAATGTCTGATGTAAAACATGTGACCTCTGACCAGGGATTAGGGGGTGCACTGCTACATGTGACACACATATTGATATTAAAGAGGCCCTATTATGCTTTTTGGGGTTTCCCCTTTCCTGTAGTATTTAATAAAGTGTTTTGTGCATGTAAATCTTCTTTCTAAAATCTCTGTGTTCCCTCCAGAGGGAGTTTCTCTCACACATCCCCAGCCCCCCGTCTGAAACACCTCCATTGTAGTCCTTTGTTTACTTGTGTAACATAACCAGTGGTTCCCAAAGTGGGGGGCACGCCCCCCCTGGGGGGCGCAGAGGCATGACAGGGGGGGCGCGAGAGACCAGGAGGAAAATGGTTATTAAAAAAAAAAAAAGATTAAAAAAAAAAAAATCATAATTTGAAAAATGATTGATTCGAAAATAATATGATACAGTACAGTACTATTACGTCTGGGTCTCTGTGTTTCATTAAAGCTCGGCTCTGTGTGTGTGGAACGAGCCATTTTGTGTGCGTGCACGAGCGAGAGAGAGAGAGCGCACCGGTACCGGAGATCGTTGTTGTTAGCTTCTGGTGCTAGTGAGCTACGCTAACGGATATAAGGAGTTTTTTCAACAACAAAGTGGAGGAGAGTCCTCTCCTGTCAGACTGAGAGGCTCAGTGAACTAAAGGACTCTCTCAGTGTTTAGATAGTTAACTTTAGTCTAAGTTATCTCAGTGGGTCTCAAACGTTTTGGTCACCATTAATGTAAACAATTATTTCCGAGGCACACGTTTATATGATCATTATAGTTATAAAAAAATAAGAGAATAAATGAAAAACAGGTATGAAATACTATATGACAGTAAAAAAAGAATAAAGTTTAAAAGGGTGATTTGTAAAATATCCATAAAGAAAAAATAAATCTGTTTACAGTTCTGCTTCATATGGGTGTTGAGAGATGTATCCATGGATCTCTTCATTTTGCTCTCAAAGTGCACCAGATTGATGCTTTTAACTTCAATATTTAAAAAAAAATCTTCCCGGGGGAGCTTGCCCCCGGACCCCCCTATGTGAGGTCCACACACCATCTATAAAAATAGCACTTTACTCCTGCTTACACCTATATGCCGTGAGCTGATTATCGAGCCTTCATTGTAACAGTCGCGGGTACATTGTGTATTTGCGTGGGGATTGTTGCAGTAGAACATTCCACTGTAGCGACTGGTACATTAATGGGAAACCCTAAATGTTTGAGCACCCTCTATGAAACGTCAAGCTACCCCACAGCACCCCCAAAATAAATCTCTGGCGCCGCCACTGAGCCTGACTATTTGTGTTGGGGGGGCCCGACTTTTTTTTTTCTCCAAAGGGGGGGCCTGACAGAAAAAGTTTGAGAACCACTGAGTTAACCCAACAGAAAAGTACGGGGAAAAGTACTCCGGTGTGAAAGCGCCTATAACACTCGCACTTCTATTGGCAAGCACTACAACACATTCTACCTGATAGGCCAAGGGGTGGGACATCCCTGAGCGGTTAACCAATCACTACAACAGAGCCAGCCAGCTAACCAATCAGAGCAGACGGGGCTCTTGTTCAAACAGAAGGTGAAGAGGCAGTATGAGAAAAATAAAAGCACTTTCTGAACATTAAAAGATGTAAAAATGTCACAGTAGAGAAACAAAATACAAAAATGAACCTGAACATTAGCATGACAGGGTCCCTAGGACAAAGGACACAACACATTTCCATGTTGCACAACTTTAATAGAATATTTTAATTAACTGTACAAATTGAAAAGAAATATTGCGCAAGTAACAAATTGTGATTAAGAACCAGTTAAGGCCATTGCTAGCACACGGCCCAATGTGGTTAATTTGAAGATGAAAACCGTGGCTCTGAAAGATCTTCCCAAGAAGACCTACAATCGTTTTTTTTTAAAAAGAGGGTTTTTTTCGCTGCACTGCCTCCGCTGAGCAGACACCGGGCGAAAGTGTCCATCCAAACTGCCGAAATGCGTGCATTATATAAAATACATTGGCAATCTCTTCCATTTGTTTTCCACAGACATTCTACTGAATCATTAGACAACAGAAATATGTATATATTCTTTAACAACTTTAGAATTAGATTACACTGTTAATGACAATTGGCAAACAGTTGAATAAAAAAAGGACGGTGGGTTTTGTCTTTCTTTTGGCTTCTTGGCAACAGAATTTACATTTGATCCAAACATCCTGCACCCCGTCACATCACTGACTTTAAACTTTTGTTTAGAACAATATGCATACGAGACTGATGCAACCCAAAAAAGGTTGTGGATCAGTCCCTTTGTCTGATTTAAGTGAGTTATCCTGCAGTGAAATGCAGAGCCCGACGGGAGCATTTCTCTATGCAGAGACATTCCAACTTTTCAAAAGCTTGTATTTTTTTATTGTTTTTATTATCCTTGTTGACGTGGGTTCATGAACAACCAGGGGCAAACAGAGAAGAGCTATATATATATGTAAGACAGTTTTGAGGTATAACCACATGCCTGTCACATGATGTTAGTTAGTGTTACGTGTCCAATCAAGTGCTCAGTTTAAATGCTTGTTAAGCCCAATAGAGCTGGGCAGAAGTGAGAGCAGTATTAATGGAGGACACAATTCTTAAATGTTTTAAACTAATTTCAATAATAAAAAACATGACTTGGCAGTTTCCACGTTTTGTTAACCTGCTGAGCCCAAATAAGATTTGAGCCAATGAGAATAAGCCTTTAAGTGCAGCAGAGTTCCTGAAATGCGACACCTCAGCTGCATTACACCAGAATAAATAGTCCAATGAAATGACAATGAACATTTTCAAAAGTAAATTAAATTCAAAATGATACATTGTATGCCTCTTAAAATACCATAACAAAAGAAAAACACTTCAGCAACCCCAGTGAAAGATTAAGTCAGACTTGTTCAACACTTTCCTGTAACTAGCATAAAAAACCCTGAGTAACTGATTTATTTCCATGAAAACTAAAGTTGGGATCCATTTCTTTCCTATGCTTTTTTCAATATGATGATGTTCTGAGGTTGTTGGCAGTAGCAACCTACTCCACCTTACCAAAGAATTAGACTGTCCCTGTGTGATGACATGGTAGTTTATTAGAGTCAAGTCACTTCCCGCTATGAGTTTTGAATGAAGCCAAATAAAAGTGTTAGATGGGCGCAAGACGAAAGAAAATAAGTCATGCACATAGTAAAAACGCAGTTTGGTTTGCGTTCTATTGCGTTCATGAGTTCATAAAATGGCGTAGGAGGACTCGTTGATTGGCTAAGAACTGATTTGACGGAGAGCAGGTCTCCACCAGGTCACCACGGTTACTGCTGTTTGCATTCGGCAGGCTGGGGCTGTTCTTTCTGTTGGGAATAGACACAGAGAAACCAGATTAGAAAAACAAGAAGAGTGAGATAATGAGGCAACTGGGAATCAACTAGCAACCATAGATGAGGCTAACAGGAAAGCAGGCGTGAGAATGAAAGCACCTGGTTGTGTACAACAATGGGTGCAATGTTAGAAACCTGGGATGGGACTACAGAGGAAAAACAAAAAGATAGATAAAGAGCAAAGACAGGACAGGCAGAAAAAAAGCGGTGTCTACCCAAGGTGTAAGTTGAGGTTCCTCAACACCTCGGACTATTGGAAGAATCATGAGTGTAGTAAAAGAGAGAGGCAGCCAGAATAATAGACCAGAGCCAATGGACTAGAAAGTGTAAGAAAGTGTGGGGACGCCATCCTTATTTCTCCCTTACCTAGAAATTGCATGGGGTGAGAATGATTGATTATGCCTGTAATGGGGGGGGGGGGGGGGATCCAGGGAAGGGAGAGACAACAATATACACAAGTTTAATCAACCGTCACATTCAGAAAGGAGACAGTGAGACATTGGATTTCTGTAGCAATATGAATAACTGATGTGCAGCAGGTATCACGGGACAAACACATTCTGCACAACAGGCACCAAAACAAACGTTTACATAAACAAGGCAGCATTGTTGGTCACTCCTGTTCAAACCGCTAATGGAGGCATGTTATGCACTTGCTCACCATCAGTCTGGAATATCTCAAAATGGAGAATGGTCCTTTCAGTCCAACTAAACAACTAAATAAATGTCTCTTTCACTGACCGTCACTACATATGAGTTAGTATCCCATAGCCTGTGAGAGTATGAGCAGGAGGAGACATATGCAGCATGTGTTGCCGGTCTGAACTGGTGGTTAGAACTGGGAATATATAAAATAACCTTTAGGGAAAATTCTATTCAAAAAGGTTATGTCTTGATAAACATCGTAAGTAGAGGCACTATAAATCAAATCAGAAAAAAAGTTAAGAATGTATACTCACATTGGTGTCTCCCTCATCATCTTCGTCATCATCACCCTCGTCATCTTGCTCCTGAGAATCAAAGAAACGAGAATAAGAATGTATTCCAAAAATGACCTTCCTTAATAAATATAAACAATGAGTGCTTTTATGATATGGTTGTGTGAACAGTGACGCCCAGCTGACGTATAAAAGATCTAATTCAAATGGTAGAGAAAATAGTATTACCAACCTCTTCATCCCCCTCCTCCATCTCCTCCTCTTCAAACTGCATTCAAAAGAATCAGGGTGAAATCACACATGGTGAACCAGCATTGACAAATTTAGCTTATATGTTTTCTTTCAGTCTGTAAATGTCCCATTTTGTGGCTTTTTCTGCATCCAAGTACAAGTTGGATCAAAAACACTCACGCTCTCGTCATCTTCCAGGGCCTCTCCGGTGAAATACAGCACTGCTCTGGGAACTATTCTCTCACGGAAGAAATGACCAATCTCAAAGTCTGTGGCTAGGGTGAACTCAGAGTCTTCGTCCTATAAAACATGAACACAAAGAGACCATTCAACACAGCTACAAATCCCATAGATTCATGTAATGGAAGACACAATGACATGGGTGCTGGTTTTATGAAGAAAAGCTACATTTTACTCACCATTTCTCCTTCTGGTGAAGCTGTAAAGAAAAGGAAAACGTAAGCAATAAGCACTACAAAACCCTGCTTTATAATGACAAGAGAAGGATAATTTCTAAGATAAAACACTTAAAATGTGATATTTTTGACAGCACGTTCGTTACAAAAACGTCACAGGCGGCTGTAAAATGAGTTTTATAATTGCTTTCAATGTTGCAGCTTTGGATGAGCTGTAAATCACCAACATCTAAAAGCCCATTTAAGGCCACAGCCATGCCTATTATTAATGACATCACAAAGTGAGGTCACATCCACAGAAAGTGGCAGGCTGTACAGAAGCAGCTGTGCTCCAGCACCCATACAATGACTAGAGGTGACATCACCCCATCCTTCCTCTGCTCTCAACAATACTGAATTAGAGGAAACTGTCGTGTTACATATTCAAGGTTATGACCTCCTTAGTCATTATTCAGTGTGAGCATTAGAAATTGTTCTCCAACACGGTCTTCTACTGTATGATCAGCATACATTCAAACCGTTGGAAGGCTCATTATGGGCTGCATCTAAAAAGTCAAATAACCCGTGTTCACACACACGCACTGTTTATGCATGTTGACATGCTCAGTGAGTGATGGCTTCCTCACTAATGGACGTCCCAACCCCAGAACCGCACACATTTAAGAGGAGCTATTTATACCGACCAGTCATATACCGAGGCTGTGCCTGAACCAGTAGAACAAACTATTGCTCAACCAATGAGTGATCAGGTCAACTTTCCAAAGACAGAATAAGTCGAGGCATGTCTGACATGTAAGGTAACTACACAGGAAATACAATCCAGTAATGAAATAAAGAAGTTTGGATCCTTTGAGAGAGAAGAACTCATGAATCATTTCAAGACGTTTCACTTACGGGATGTCTCACTGTATTTTACACTTTTACACAACAAAACAAAAAAAACCTAACCTTTTTAGACAGACATCCCGTACCTTTGATGTAGGTTATCAGACCATCAAGGTCACTTAATGTCTTAAAGATTTGACTTTATAATTTAAATAAACTACCAGAATGATTGTATAATGTAACGAGCCAAGTCTTTTTTGTTGCCGAAGCTTGCCATTTTGTTGAATGTTTCATCTTCTTCCTTTGATTTATTCCTAATAAAATAAGCATGTGCATTAGCTGACTTTAGACTTACACATTTCATCACACACCCATCTGTCATTAAAGTCAAATGTTTTAAGTGGGTTATAGTTATTTTTAATAGATGTATCACAACTCTGCCTCACATTTTGAGTTGGTCATTTATGTGTGAGTCATTAACTAATAACTGTTAAGAGTCCCAAACCCCATTCAAGATGTTTAATAACGGTAAAAGCAAAGATGATGTAAAAGTTTTTAGGTAGAGTAAACAGTTTCGTGTACACAGCCCAACATCAGTGAGCGACAGACAGTTCGACTGTCGCTCACAGTTTAAGAGTCTGCCGCCACCTGCTGTTGATTCAGCTTGATGCAGTGACCAATGGTAAAATCACATGCATGTTGCCATAACGACATGCATGTTGCCATAACGTCTGCAGATTCAAACTAAAACATGTTGACTGTCAAGTGTTTTTGTGTACAAAGCAAACAGAAGAATGCCTGAATTTAAAAAGACACTGCTGGGAAAGACAGATGTTGAAAAGAATAGTAGTTTCTCTAAAGGAATTGCAAGAGAAACCAGTATATTTTGTATACCCGTGTTTCCGAGTGTGTTCTCTCTCACCTTTGATAGGGTTAAAGAAGTTGAAGAAAGAGTCGTTGGGGACCTGTTTGGTAACGGTGCGAACCGTGCCGCGGCCTTTATGCTTCTGCTTCTTCTTAATAGTTTTCACAGTCACATCCTTCCCCTTGTGCCAGTCTATCTGACAGCTACAGAGAGGAGATGTAAAAAAGTGAGAGGCAGTCTAAAGCAAGGACGCAAAAAAAGGTCAGTGAAAGTGCCAAGTGGAGGCTGATATGTGGGATGTTAAGTCAAAAGAGATGAATATAGAAAGAGTGAACAGAGAGGCTTCAAAACCACACAATCTATTTGATCTTAAACCTCAACATCATGTGTAATAACATCAGTATGTGTGCTCTCACCCTTCACAGTCAATGATCTCGGGCCCCTCGAATGAGAACGGCTCTGTGGCGTCAGGCTCCGACTTCATCTTGTAGACTTTAGTGAGCACGGCATTGTTGAAGTAGCCATTGGGCTCAAAGTGGAACTCTAATGTGAAACTCTGGGAGAAAGATCAAGATGGATTATTTCACCCAGTATTATATATGTTTATTACTTAGGAATGATAGTATTTCTTTATTAAAACATGAAGATACTGACCATTGGCTGTCCTGGCTCAGAAAACTTGACTTGAATATCTTTCAAGTGCTTTAGGATGGCCTCATCATGTTCCTAGTGGTAGACAAACAGTCAGTTTAAAGCCAAATGATACTGTTCAGGAACTGGTTGTTATGCGTTTCAGGCATGAGTGAGCAACACATCCTTGAAATGTACCTGCAGCATGTCACTGAGCATGTCCACACTCTTGAATATGGTGAGCCAGAACTCAGGGATGCCTTTAGGGTCTTCCTCTGGCTTGGCTTCCTCTTTCTTTGCATCCTCAATAGAAGCTTTTTCTTTTACCTGCTCCTACAGGAAGTGAAATGGAACTGTTAATGGAAATCTACATTTAGTTTGATAAGCTTTGGTGTAGTGCCCTTGAGACCAAGGTCTTTTAAAAACCACAGCTCTTGTGTGTGCAAAGAAATCAGATCAAATCAAGATTACAGCAACATAAACTCTCACAGTTTGCATGTCCTGTTTGTTGGTGATTCTTTTCCTGATTTATTTTTGCAGGATGTTGGTTTATTTATGAGATTAAAGCAGTCTGTCACTATAAGGAAATAATATTGTCCTTTGCTGTGAAAAACCAACATTTACTTTGCAAAGTGATAAGGCTTTTAAGAAAAACAAAATGTAGTCTTTGCTTACCGCTAGCTCCTCCTCTTCTTCTCTGTCACTGTGCCACTCGCACTCTGCATCTGTGGGCTCCACTGTTCCTGTGACAACATCTCGTCTCTGGGACACACAAACAATAAGACAAAGATCATCACTTTAAGTTCTGCTCGATACACAAAACTATGAAGAACACAGTACCTTAAATAGGATAAAATACCACATTTTATTTACATTTAAGTATTTGCTGTATTTTTAGGTTGCGTCCATGTTTGCAGCAAGCACTTTGCAGGAATAGTGGCCATTTTAATATCAACATAACTAAAAGGCAGGTATTGTATCAAAGACATCGTTTTGGTATTGTGACAACACTAATCACATAGAGAGGAATCTGGGAATATGAGTGTGAAAAATCTGTATACAAACAAGCATTCATTCCATAAAACTGAATTATTTTAAGCTAGCCCAGTGTAATCAACACCATCTTAGAAAGACACTAACACATGTGGACACACACAACACTAACAGTGCAGAGAAACACACACATACATACACAGAATACACACATTGCAGACAGCTGCAGCCGGACTACAGCTGTCAGTCTCAGTGCGACTATGAATGGCTGAGTTCTTGTCACTAGCTCTGGAAATAGCCTTGACTGACAAAAGAACAGTTGACTACTCGTTGTGGCAGTTTTTAATTTAGCACCAAGGATGCATCCTGGCTGATCTCAGATCGGACCAGAAAGACACACTTTACCACCCATTAGTGCGCGTAACAACAAAAGTTGGATCCTTTTCAAAATAAGAGACCTCATTTGTTGCATTTTTTACCTAGCGCTTTTTGTGTTTGTAACACAAAACACTTGCATACATCTGCTGTTACAGTCAAAAGAGGTAAATTAAAGAAAATGATCCGTTATAAAAAATATAATTTATTGTACCTTTTCAAACATTGGCTGATAGAGGGCAGCATACTTCCTCTCTAGCTCATGGACTTCCTCGTAGAATTTAGCCTCTATGTGAGCACACTGCACTTGTAGCCTTTTCAAGGCATGCACTCGCCTCTTCACTACTTTGGGAAGCATGCTATGAGAGAAGAAAAACATGAGAATAGATTAATATCATTTACAGTACAAAGAAAGATATTAAGATTTATGTTTAAGAGGTGAAACCGTTAACCCAAAGTTTTGTCCATGAAATGCATGACTGAATAGTTTAATGTGTTCAACCTCAACTAGATAACTGTAGATGTGATATTGCATACATCTGATTTTGGAGTACTTAAATGAGTATTTCCAAAAGGTTCACAAAGAAACCACCTGACGATATCAAGGTTACACTCCTGAATGTTTACAATAACAAACGGATCACAAGTAGCTCACTAAATTACCCCCTTGTGTAATACAATACCATGTTTAAAGTCATGAGGAAGTTACTCTATCTGCTATATTTTGGGGCTAAAAAATATATATTTATATTTTTGTGCCATTATAGAAGGTGGCAATTAACATCAATATTCAACTGCCAATTGGGACCAAACAAATTTTCAATTATCAGTTATGTGTGCAGTGGCAAAAAATAAATAATATCAACATAAATGTTTTTGCTAAAAATGGCCATGTCTGGAAACTGATGAGAACATTGGCATGTGGTAACCAGGGAGATATATTCATTTTAACTTAGTAACAAAGTATAACACAACTGCACTTGCCTTTCCATGAAGTGGAAGCTGACAGGTCTGTCCATCTGTCCACCAGGAATTTGCATCCCTTGTTCCCCTTTACCTGCCAAACCAAAACATTTTAGCAGGTCAATTACATAAATTGCTCCTTAAATAAGTGTGACATATATCACATACTTTGTCAATCTTGCTGTGTTGTGTTTTTGTTAATACCATCACAGTTGTCGTTTGAACATGTTCATTTTTAAGTTTCACTAGATGTTTTACTCTTTTTTACATATACATACACACACGCATATATATATTAATGATACATTTTGAATAAAAACAGTTTACCCGACTTTTCTCACACTCACTATCTAAGGTAGTAGTAAGTTAGGTTAAATATGTCAGTCTTTACCTTTATTGGCTTCCATTTCCAAGTGGCAGCTCCTCCCTCTAATAAAAACAGAACAGTTGTATTAGACATGTACTTATTATGAGTCACAGACCGTGATTTAGCAACTACCGACATGGGCATCAGAGTGAGTTATAACAAAAATACCCGTGTAACTCGTTTTGATTTAAAAACCTTAACATTGTCAAGAAATCATCGGTTTTGAACACCTTGCTGATTTCACCAGCAGTACAACCTAAATCCGCGTTAGCTTGAAGTCCTGGCCGTAGACAGACAGCTGAGCTAACTTCGACTCATCAACAGTAACACTGGTGAGGTGTTGAGCAAGCGCAGGCCGATGACGCATTGCCATGCTAATAGAACATGGGCTAGGCTATAACTAAAGTTAGCATCTCACTATTTACTATCATATAAAATAACTATCGCTGCCTTTGACAGTCACATAGGACAACTGATACAAGTATATCAATATCACCTACATCGGCTTATCAACGAGCACATGGAAATAAATACCCAGTATGGGCGGTGCCAAAGATCTGACAGCAGCTAACCTAGCTTGCTTGAAACTACGAGTCAACGTGCTATGAACAATGCTTTAGCTATCAGCAAGTACGAAGGTTGACCATTTACAATATCCCTCCACCGCCCATTCGAACAACACAATAACGATAATGTATGCTAGTGAGTTGTTGAAGCAACAACGGGTTGCCTTTCCATTATGTAGATAAAACGGTCCGTTAACGGTGCAGCTACTAGCATTATGCTACCCGCATTGACAAGCTAATGCTAAGCTACCGTTAGCTCCCGGGTTAATAAAAGCAACAGAGTCGGCGCAAAGTGTCTTGGAAACAGTTCACCAGTGGCCTGTCACATCAGTCAGTAAAATCGTAACGTAACGGATAAGTACCCTAAAACGGTAGCAAATGGTCGTAGTAATTCAACTGTGCCTACTAGCTGTTATATCTCTCTTACCTCTAGCTGAGCGGAATTCAAGCTGGTCGCCTCGCTCACGCGTCTTCGCTTCAACCCCCACGAGTATGGAAAGCCAAAAGTGCCATAATACGGGGGTGAAAAAACGCGCGAACATACGGGGAGGTCCGTTTTTTCGCGCGAAAAGACGCGCGAAAAAACGGGGAGGTCCGTTTTTTCGCGCGAAAAAACGGGCCAATATACGTGCGAATGTTCGCGCGGTTTTTGATATGATAATGAGCCGCTCCTTCTGATTTCTATAGCCAATAAGTTCAAAGTGTCTGTAACCAATCAGTGAAGAGTAAAGCCAGACCAGAGCAATCTGTAGATGAAAAGTTCCTGACATTGTGAGGCTGTAAATTGTACATTATTCCAGATTCATGGGACTATATATTAATTTGCCTTCAACATAATAAAAATATCAATCAATATAACCTGCCTTCATTGTCTTTTAAATAAAATCACCTTAACCCTCTTAATCATTGAGTGTGAAGTGAAGGGTGTTTTCTCAATTTTTAGATGTCTCCTTAAATCACCTTTTAAATGTACTTCTTATAACATGGCATGGTGTTACATATCAAAATGCTCAGTCGCTGGTCTTGCTAGAAATGCAAAGTCACTCACCTTAGAGCACTGTCTTATGAGATACTTAGCTTAGAAATCCAATTTTGGAAAACTTAGCAACTCGATTTACTCGTCATCCATTTTCTTTTGGTGTTTCAGATTTGGTTTTCCAACGTTTTTGGTTCACAAAAGTAGTGAAATATATGAATTACACCATAGGCCTATATAAAATGTGTTATTCATGTCTAAAATGAAAATCTGTAAATTAGAATTTGGAGTAAAATAGTTCTATCACTCTACTTTCACACAAAGAAAATTACATCAGACTGATTCCTGACTTCATATTCCATACTGAGGTTCATGTGATGTGTACAAATACATATTGAGCATTACAACTTTTTTTTTTTCAACCAACTATTTATGTTAACACCAGAAACTGTAAAATCTCAATATTTACAATATCAGAACTTTCTCAACCAATTATTCATAATAAATGTAAAGACAGGGGGAGCAGTGTCATCAGGGTATATGCAGGCATCCTGAAGTCAGATGCATTACAGATGCAGTCCATACATTTTAAGACCTCATCGCCACTTGGAGTTTTAACCGGTTACATTGGCGACACACTTTACCTCACATTTACTATACACAGTATTGATTGTCCTTCCTCCTTATCTTCCAACCATTTAAACGCAAACTTGCATTTCCCCATAACGATGTTGTTTAGCAACCGGCGTAAATGGACCTTCGCACGCTATCAAGCAGTGAGCGTGCGATGTCCTGTTCAGATGACGTCAAATCCAACGGGATGCCATAAATAAACTACAAAGAATCACTACACACCTATGCAATGATTACATTCAGGCACACTGTAGAATACAACCTCTTTGGACAATGTATATACTTATTGAAAACAAGCTACAAAATGTAATACCTTGGAAAATGCCATTTAATAGCCTTAATTTTTGCTAAATTGATTTATCAACTTTTAATACTTTTTAAGACCCCGCGGACACCCTGGTCATGGTCTTTGCCCGTCTTCCAAGACAGTGGGTCTGGCTGCTGTGTAGGTTGGGGTGATGGTGCATGGGCTGCTGGTGGCTGTGTGGGAGGGAGGTAGGTGTGATTGTCCCGGGTTGATGCTGGTGGCTGGATGGGAGGTACGTCTGCTAGGCGAGACTTCTTTGCTGGCTGGGTTGATCGCGATGGCTGTGGTGGAGGCCTTTGTACCGAGGTGTATCTTAATCTTGTGGCAGGCACAGATGGAGGCCGCTGTAGTGATGCTGGTCCTTTGGTCCTCGGTGGTGATGGCTCTGGTGAAGGCCCTTGAGCAACGGTAGATCTTGACCTTGGTGCAGGCACAGATGGAGGTTCTTTCTGCTAGGCCCAGGCAGCTGTGAAATCTGAAAGAAATATAGGACAATAATTACTACTAAGTTCATTCAAATAAAGTTCAAGTGGAATGTTTCTCAAGCACAAATAACAATGCACAACTAAAAATAAAATGGAGAGGTGGGACAGGAGTCTCTCTCTCTTACACAGGTATTTTCCAATTATTTCCCATTCAGTATAAAGTCACAGACACAAATATAACTACATCTATAGGTGTGTATGTGTGGGACGAATACAAGTTGATGTTATTCATCTACACATGTTACCTCACTTTTACACACAGAAATCACTTTTACACAGAGTAAACGTTTAACGGAGAGTCTATTTTGTCACAAGAGAAAGTTCATGACTATCGATAAGAATACAAACAATACCTATGTGGGATTCACCATCAAAAAGTTTGTTCTCTTTTATCCTCCTAATGACACGCTCTACATGAACCCTCAGTCTGGCAATGGCCTGTGTCTCCCTCACCTCATAGGCTGGCATTTGCTTCTGCTTTGACAGAAAAGGTGGGCAGTACACCTTGCATTTGCAGCAATCGCTGATCAGGAAGCCCTTATCTACCATCACTGCTATGTTTTCAGTCAACAACGCAGCTATTCCAGATTGTTTGAAAATCTCCTTGTCGCTGACAGAACCACCATGTGGGGCTATGCCAACCAGGGCTTTCATGGTGCAGTGAGATTTCTATGTAAAATACATTTCACTTTGGAGGAGGAGTGAGGATGGTGTTTGACACCTCAGCTCTGTGCAATCCAGGATCACCTGTGTGTCTGGGAAATCTTTGAATGCCTCTGGGAGGTGGGCTTGAACTTCTGTAGGTGTAAGCCAGATGCACTGTGACCCCAATAAAGTTGTAAGAAAACTTGTCCATGTTGCAATGATGCGGCTCACAGTGGACTGGTGTACGTTGAAGCGGTTTGCAAGGTCCCTCTCTTTCAAACCCACCGACAGGAAGCATAGAAAAAGGAAGAACTCGTCAATTGGCTGAAGCAGCTGTCTCTGGAAGATAAAAACAAAAAAGGTTACTATATTAATGTCATGAGTGTAGCACACTATGGGAAAAACATTAAGTTGTTTTAGTTCTCTGATGTATTCAAAAAGGATTGAGTACTTTAGCCTTTTAGCCTACACAAAAGCAATGAAATGTCGGAGAGACATTTTCCCTTCAGTTTGTGTTTAGATTGTGTGTTAAAAGAAACGTAACCTACCGTTGATGGACGTGCGTGTGTAACCACTTCTTCATTCCTCTTGGCAGCTGATATCGCTCTAGTAACACGAACCATTTTATGAATTGAAGGCTCAATTAAAAACCAGAAGGCCATCAGGTGGTTATAGCTCGGGAATCTGTACACAAAAGACACATGTCAGTCATTAATTGACAGTAAATACAATCGTGTTAACTGTAACACATGGGCTAATGCTTTCCTCTCGTTTGCTATAATACATTACAATTCAAATAGACTGAGTAAGAAGGCACTTGGTGCAGGTATAGTAATCTACAGCAGTAAAATGTAACAACTACATTAGCAGCAGAAATAATAATCTAAAACATACAGGGAACATTTTACACACAATGACTACGTTTACTCTTCATTCTTACGTGTGCAACTGGGGGAAACGCAGTGGATATTGACATACTTTTACTTTGGTAAGGTTTTGAAGATTTCCACTTGTAGTAAAATATTATCAGTATGTTGTTAGTATTAGTATGTTTTACTCCACCACATTTAGTTAACTCTCCCAAACACTAGCCCGTTGGGTTTGAGCAGTAAAGTGATTCCACTCAAACAGAGTTGGTACAGCACCTTTCACAAGCCTCCTACCGCCATCAAGGGTTTTTGGCTCTATTAGTTGATCCGTAGCGAAGTGACGACTGCAGACCTTGGAGTGAGAGGAGATTGTAAAGTTATCGCGTCGTATTTTAACCAGCCACTGTCTTCGCAGCTCGAGTTCGGTCGGAAAGCCATGGAAACTTAGGACGCCGTTGAATTTAGCTGACGCTTTACAAAGTGGGACACAGCAGTGCTCAGAGTAGTTATTCACGTGTCTTTGCAAATGTTCCGTTTTGAAAATCTTCCGTCGACTCATATTTAAACCATAGATTTAAACAGTAAAACCTTTGTGGAAGATCTCACGCTCAGCTACGCAGACCGGAAGCAGCCGAGCCGTATTACGGCTAAGGCGGAAGTACGTCTCAGACCCTAGTGCATGTAGCCTATACCTTGAGTAGAAGAAAACACCAACATGCTAGGTTAGCATAGCATTTCAATACTATGAACAATTATGAACTCAGACCAGCATTTCACATATTTATACAAGCAGAATACACTTGAAATGTAAGCCAAACTAGTGCACGGGATTCATACACCTAGTAACGTGGTCGTTTGAGCCTTGCATCATTCTGGGAGCGATAGCCTGTGCTAAAGAAGCTAGCGGACGCCATTAGCCACTGTAGTGGACCCGAACTAGCTCACAGAATGACATTAAACTACACATAAAGAACAGTTTCAAACACACTTCTTCGATCGAAACATGACATGATCTTTGAACACACTACTAACCTGTTGAACAGGAGAAATGAATGAAGCAGAGGGAACATTGTTGCCGTTCTAGCCAGAATGCCAAGTTTGCGCAGACACATAATAAGACTTACTTTACGACATGCGCTCAGCAACACATTCCCTTTTACGGCATGCCCACTGAGGCTTTCCCATGGGCTTTCCGTGCCTTATACTGCCCTCTGCTGTTTGTAATGATATACAATATTTAACATAAACATGCCTTGGTCGGAGAGTATAACTTAATTTATACAAGACAATATACATTGAAAATGTAACCACATATTTATGCAGTTATCTGAATCATATTTCTACCCCTTATATTCTAAAATATAGGATTAAATACCTGAAATATGCGCACTTCGACGCTGCACTGCGTGGGTGGACTCCAGACTTATATCTTTCAAACTAAATCTATCCACTATCTGCTTGAAGAGCAATTTTCTAAGTGTGTGTCAGACATCCGAGATGGCCGGCTTCGAGTGGAATTTTTTTCTCTCCAGCTTTTTTTATTATCTGTTTTCAATCACTTATAATCTTTGTATTTCATGGGAGTGTGGCTCAGTGGTTAGTGTGCTGGACTTCTAATCAGCTGATAGCAAATTCGAATCCCACTGCAGTCAGCATGTCGTTGTGTCCCTGAGACACTTCACCCCAAATTGCTCCTGTGGGGATTGTCCACGGTACTGATTGTATGTAAGTCGCTTTGGATAAAAGTGTCTAACAAATGACATGTAATGTAATGCAATGCAACGTATTTTTAAGGTCTGCTTCACCTTAATTGTCCCCACTGGTTGGCTGCAACAGCTGTCTGTTCTCCAGTTATTTAAGGTGGTAGCCTGTCTTCTGCGTTCATGTTTCACAGCAAAGAAATGGGAATGTATCAGGCTTAGATGTATTGTGTTGCTCCAGCTGAAAACTATATCCAACCATATCAAATTAATAGTACCACAAAGTGGTTCTGAGACTTATTCAGAAATGTATACAAAGGGTCATCGCAAACACTGCAGCATTGTCTGCTTCTATTTCATTGCATGCTTCAGAATAGTATTATATATTGATACCATACTTGGCCACCGCGTCCATGAAGCTCGCCATCACGGTAGTGCTCCTGTTGTTGTCTGAGGCCCGGAGGAAGACGACCAGGCGGCTATACCCATCTATACCCCCATGAATGACAATCCTCCACCTGAAACAAAAACATGAAAAGTATAAATAACATTTAATGATCAATACATAAACTGAAGCAGGTGTTTGGGTTTTGTGGCCTACTGATAGAAAGTATCCATCTTTTCAGTCTGGTATTGGTCATATTTACCTTATTAATTTGTGGTTTCCATCTAGGTGCCACAAGGAGTTAGGTCCGGCGACCCGGTATGCTCTACGGTGCAGTCTCTGTGACATTGCTCGTAGTGCAGCTGCTTCTGGGTCTATCCGCCTCATGCTGTCCCGCACTCTGCGTCTCTGTATCCACATCTGCTGGGCCTGCAGCTGTGCCCTGACAGATTCAGGGCCAATCTGGTTATTCCCAGCCACTATCTCCTTGATGAGGTGGTCTAGTGCAGCATCTGAGATGGTGGAGTATGTCCCAGAGCGCAGCATGTGGAACTGCCTGAAAAATAAACATGTTTTAAATATATGAAACCTACGGTATTCAGATTTACTTTACAACATGCATAGTGTAACATGGCTACAACCCCTCCTTGGGATGTTTACAATAAATTGAGACAAGATGGCATTTCCAATGTTGAAGACATTGCTACATACCTCAATCGCCGTCTCACTGTGCGCAGAGATACTTTTAATATCTGTGCCATCTTTGTTGCTGTAAAACCACAGCTCCTCAAAAAAGAGAGTTGCTCTCTGGAAATGCTGAATTGTGGGGGACCTCGACCACCCAACAAAATGAGTGGGGCGTGGTAGCCAGAATGACCTGCAACAACAGCAAAAGATTAGATTACATTTATTGTCATTGTTGTAAAAGCAACGCATTTATGCCGTTGTGCCAGAAACACACACAATGCGTCTATTTTATTGTCATTGCCCAGCCTAAAGATACTTTTAAAAAAAATCAAATGCAGTTTGGCATTAAACCAGTGGACATGCAATAGACTATAGTTGTAGTATACAGTAAGAACAAAAGCATAAATGTGTATGGGCATAGAGATACATAGTTGCAGTCTGTGTCTTCCAACCCTGAAGACAGAGACTCCCCCTCTGGCACCCTTTCAATGTCCTCATTCACACGTTTGATGATACGTGGTGTGTACTACAGATGGCCAGACTGCCCTCGATGGTGTTGGAGCACCACCCTTTGGAGTGGTTGAAGGTTCGAGCCTGCTCCGCGCCGTTCGTTGATGAGTGGTCTGCTATAAGAGGAAGGACTCAGACACCGAGATATGAGGTTAACAATAAGCTGATTTAATGGTAAAAGCAACAGTACAATATAACGAAGTACTTCGGGCCCTGGTTCTACTACCGTGCGATATACGTATCGGGACAGTCAGACAGAACAGGGGCCCCGAGTGTAAGAATGTTACAGTATTTTATACACATAAGCGGGGAGGAGTTGTGTGCGAGGAGTTGTGTCGGTTGCTCCTCCCTAGGTGTTATCTACTGGTGGATTCACTCCTGGGCGAGCCCTAGGCAGCGAATCAGAGTGAGTCAGCCAGGTGGATTCACTCCTGGAGCAGAGTCTTCCACTCCGAGACAGAGCGTGTCCTTGATGTGGGGTTACTTTTGGGTGAACATGACAATCTTTATCTTTGCATGAAATGTAGCAACTGTGAAAAAGGGGAGCGAGCCTCCCATACAGAGTCAAGGCCGGTGCGATGTGCTGTTCTGACTACCTCTTTGTATTCTCTCAGTCTCTGCACATGACCTTGCTACTTTCAATATTGCAAGCTAAACACTTTCTCATGTAACTTTTCCCTACGTTCCTGCCCACCCCATCAAAACTTGGGGGGGGTGATTGGGTCCATTTATTCCTAAGTCACGGCACATACAATGAGCACAATAAGCAAATAATGTAATAATAAGAATATTGCCCTAGTTTCATAAGCAGTTTCACAAGCATACATTTTACACAGACTATTGGCGCCTAAGATATGTCGGGCCAAGGTTATAGTTATTGAAACAGGTTATACAGGTTACTTTAACGGGGGAGGGGGAATAGCGTCTCCTCTACTGTGGCAGGATATAAAGGTGGAATTTGGAGTACAGTTTTAAGTGGACAACTCGAGACTCAGAGCGTCTCACCAGAATGTTGTTAATAGCTGGCAACTACAGATTAAAAAAGGTTTTTATATTGGTATTACCCATATTTAAAACAAATAATTACTTTAAAATGTATTGGCCTGTTGGACACTTAGTACTCAACAATACTAGCACTGGTTTATCAACGAAAGCCTATGCTAAAGTGAACAATTATCACATCGACCTACCTTGTTGTGCGGGTGTGGTAGGCCAAGATCTCCGGACTTCAAGTATATATTCCCGAAGGTCCTGAAGTAAAAGATCAGCTGTAGGGACGTTAATTAGCCTGCCCCGTGACCACTCGAGGCTCCTTTCCATGGTTTCTAACCTGCCAGTAAACGGTTTGGTGAAATAGGGGAGAAGACAGAATTTGTAAGTGTGAAAGATCTCACACAACCTCAGTTTAGGTTACATGCAAAAACAAACTACATTCCTTTGTGTTGGTAGTAGCGATAGGCTTGGCCCTTACCTCGTTACTGTGGATTGTAACACAGCATGACCGGCATCATCTGTTTGGAGAAGTCTTGTGCATTCATTTATTGTCCTTTTGCAACGCAAGATGAAGTTTCTCGTGGACATTTTTCTGGCTGCTGCTGCT
Organism: Dissostichus eleginoides; assembly: GCA_031216635.1. Lineage (NCBI taxonomy): Eukaryota > Metazoa > Chordata > Actinopteri > Perciformes > Nototheniidae > Dissostichus > Dissostichus eleginoides. The sequence continues at coordinate 24,460,530 of CM062273.1, read as the reverse complement.
GCATCCTTATAGAGAGGCGAAGTCCCTCCCTTTCCGGTTGAGCTCCATGGGACCTTATTTCGGAAAAGGTATGTATTGAAGTCAATGGAGAGAGAAAGATTATCTTTCGATCCCGTTTGAATTGAGCCACGAATTACACATATGATTTTTGTCAATTTAAAAGATAATTTTGCAAGTCAAAAAAATTAAAATGTGTCGTAAAACTGTGAAGTAACACTTTTTTTTTGCGTGAAACCAGTCAATGACCTACATCTCCCGTCGCGCACCACACACCAAGACGGCCGTCACGTTGGCACATTTCACTTCTTTCTTTCAGAATGAGGTGAAAAGTATTAAACAAGGTGAAAATCACTACAAGTCTGGGCATGTTGAGAGAGCTGTACATACACAAAAGGGGAGTTAGTCGGTTCCGTAAGAGCCAGCATGCGGGACCGGGATTCTGGGATTTGTAGTCTTTCTAGTTGCGTATTTTTCATAGTCTTATATTTCAACAGTTTTACGACAAACTGTGAATTTTTTGACATGGAAATGATTGTTTAAGATTGACAAACATCATAAGTGTAATTCGTGGCACAATTCAAACGGGATCAAAAGATAAGTTTTCTCTCAAGATATATTGCCTGATCTTTTCCCTAACAGCCCTGATACCGAAAATTCATGGTATTTTTCTTTCTTCAGTGTCTGGAAAAGCACAATTATGTTGTTTTTCCGGTTTAGTAGACAACGAAAAAAGTAAACAATCCTTCCTTTCTAAAACAGAACAAAGAACACAAAAATGATGCAATGTGGAATTGCAATTGCACTGAAAAGAAACATTCGAATTCAATTTCTTTTATTTTTATAAATTAAAACATCTGAGGCTGATCAATTCCCATTTATTTGAAACATGAACGCAGGCGACAGGCTACCACCTTAAACAACTGGAGAACAGATAGCTGTTGCCAAGCAGTTGGGACAATTAAGGTGAAGCAGACCTTGCAATACTTTGCATTAATACAAAGATTGTAAGTGAATGAAAAGAGATAATACAAAAAAACGTTTCCTTTCCGAGACTCGAGCCCGGCCCTCCCGGATATTAGACCCTTTGACCGTTAGTCTACAAGCAGATAGTGGATAGATTTAGTTTGAAAGATATAACTGGAGTCCACCCTCGCAGCGTCGAAGTGCGCATATTTTAGATATTTAATCGTATCTTTTCGAATATAAGGGGTAGAAATATGATTCAGATAACCGCATAAATATGTGGGCACATTTTCAATGTATATTGTCTTGTATAAATTAAGTTATACTCTCGAAGGCATGTTTATGTTAAATATTGTATATCATTACAAACAGCAGAGGGCAGTATAGGACACGGAAAGGCCTCAGTGGGCATGCCGTAAAAGGGAATGTGTTGCTGAGCGCATGCCGTAAAGTAAGTGTTGTTATTATGTGTCTGCCGCAGACTTGGCATTCTGGCTGGAACGGCAACAACGTTCCCTTTGCTTCATTCATTTCTCCTGTTCAACAGGTTAGTAGTGTGTACAAAGATTATGTCATATTTCGATCTAAGAAGTGTGTTTGAAACTGTTCTTTATGTGTAGTTTAATGTCATTCTGTGAGCTAGTTCGGGTCCACTACAGTGGCTAATGGCGTCCGCTAGCTTCTTTAGCACAGCTATCGCTCCCTGAATAATGTAGGGCTCAAACTACTATGTTACTAGGTGTATGACTCCCGTGCAGTACTTTGGCTTACATTTCAAGTGTATTCTGTTTGTATAAATATGTGAAATGCTGGTCTGAGTTCATAATTGTTCATATTATTGAAATTCTAATAGCGCGCTAATGCTATGCTAATATTGTGCCTATCAGTGTACAACAGAGCCAGGTTAAAGTGAGTACAGTCAACCGGGTTGTGTGTGTTATCACTGTATTATATACTGGAAATGAAGAAGGCTTTAATCCTTCATAAAAGTCATAATATGGCATGTGGATTTATTTCCATTTTTGATTAGAGAAAAATACGTCATACAGTTATTTTGATTTGCTAAATGTAAAGGTATGTTTTTTTTTTTCAGATTTCACAGCTGCCTGGGCCTAGTGGCCCAGAGGCGGCGTTTATCCAGCAGCCAGAACCTTCATCTGTGCCGGCCCCCAGGTCAAGATCTACCGTGGCTCAAAGACCTCCACCACAGCCATCACCACCAATGACCAGAGGACCAGCATCCCTACAGCGGCCTCCACCTCCATCTGTGCCTGCCACAAGATTAAGATACACCTCGGTACAAAGGCCTCCACCACAGCCATCACGATCAACCCAGCCAGCAAAGAAGTCTCGCCTAGCACACGTACCTCCCACACAGCCACCAGCATCAACCCGGGACAATCCCACCTACCTCCCTCCGACACAGCCACCAGCAGCCCATGCACCATCACCCCCACCTACACAGCAGCCAAACCCACTGTCTTGGAAGACAGACAAAGACCATGGACAAAGACCCCCTGTCTTTACATTTATAATGAATAGTTGGTTGAAAAAGTTCTGATATTGGAAATATTGAGATTTTACAGTTTCATATGTTAACATAAATAGTTGGTTGAAAAATAAAGTTGAAATGCTGAATTTGTATTTGTACACATCACATAAACCTTGGTATGGAATATGAAGTCATTATTCAGTCCTGATGTAACTTTTCTGTGGTGAAAGTAGAGGGATGGAAATATTTTACTCTAAATTATAATTTACACATTTTCATTTTAGACATGAACAACACATTTATATAGGCTTATAGTGTAATTGATATATTTCACTACTTTTGTGAACCAAAGACTTTGGTGAACAAAATCTGAAACACCAAAAAAAATGGATGACATGAGTACATCTGTGTTTCACAACAGTTTTGAAGTTTTCCAAAAATCGGATTTCTAAGCTAAGTTTCTCATAAGACAGTGCTCTAAGGTGAGTGAATTTGCATGTCTAGCAAGACCAGAGACTACTGAACATTTTGACATGTAACACCATGCCATGTTATAAGAAGTACATTTAAAAGTGGATTTAAGGAGACATCTAAAAATTGAGAAAATACCCTTCACTTCACACTCCAGAGGGTTAAGGAAAAGGGTAATGCGATTTTATTTTAAAAGACAATGAAGGCAGGTTATATTGATATATTGATTGATATATTTATTATATTCAAAGGCAAATTAATACTTAGTCCCCTGAATCTGGAATAATGTACAATTTACAGCACAGCCTCACCATGTCAGGAACTTTTCATCTACAGATTGCTTTGGTCTGGCTTTACCCTTGACTGATTGGTTACAGACACTTTGAACTTATTGGCTAAGGAAATCAGAAGGAGGGGCTAATTATCATATCAAAAACCGCGCGAACACTCGCACGTATATTGGCCCGTTTTTTCGCGCGAAAAAACGGACCTCCCCGTTTTTTCGCGCGTCTTTTCGCGCGAAAAAACGGACCTCCCCGTATGTTCGCGCGTTTTTTCACCCCCGTATTATGGCACTTTTGGCTTTCCATACACGAGCAACACACACGCGCTCCAGGATCGCGGATTCTCATTGGACAGCTGGTGAGCGCATGGTGCTGCCTTCAAGTGCTGCGTTTCCAAAATCTCATTCCTGGAAACACCAACAGTATTACTCAATCACCTGTTCTGTTCCCTCTCAAATACAACATATTAATAAAAGATAAAGAATCAATGGTTACACAAATCCAGGGCTGGGAGGGTTACTTAAAAAATGTATTCCCTTACAATCAATCAGTAACTTCATCTGAGTTTCGAAAATGTTTCATCTAGGCCTAAACAATTGTATTCATAGGAAAATCTGCCTTTCACAGCATATTTAGTGCGAATGCTGTGCCACAGCATTCCACTATAGTTCTTCGAATCTTTATATCTTATAATTATTATTTCAATCAATATTTTGCCGTCCGATAACTTCAGCCTATTTTCAGCTACAGAAACCATTCAAATATCAAAAATATTCAGCATTTTCAGCACATGATAGGAAACTTTCAACTTTTTCAAAATATTTTATACTTTTTGAAATATTCAGCTTTTTTAACTCTTTTTTTTAACATGTAACTCAATGGGAAGAACCTTCAAATCCTCTTTTTACCTACACCTTGTGCCAAATGCTTCTCCTTCCACATACTTTCAGCTAGAGACTTCATTCCAACTTAAAATGACCACAAGACCTTCAGCTATAAAACTTGTTCTTCAGATTTTTCATATCTTTTATACTTTTTTAGATATTTAACTTAGTTTGGAGCTTGGTAAAGAGGCCTTCTTCAGATTTTAACATTAGTGTGTATTGCGCAGCTCGTTAAGTCAGTGCTATGATCTCAAAACATAATGGAGGAGTGCTTGAAATTCGCCCAAAAAAATGTTTTAAAACCTGCCATAATTCCCAAACCCTACACTCCTTGGACATCATTTTTCATGAAAAACGTAGGAAAACCTCTCCTACGTTGAAAACAAAAAAAAATGAAGCAAAAAAATTAAACAAAATGCCTCTTGAGGGCATGAAGTGACAAAAACTTTCAACGTGTCTCCATTAAGGTCCATTGTAAATGCAGCGTCATCTTTCATCACAGCACCAGCTGCACACCTTTGGTAAAACTGCCAAAAATGCCACATTATTGACCATACATAAAAAGCAGACTCAGCCGCTCGTCAGGGTCCTGAGACGCTTCACGCGTTGAAATGTCACCAATATCTGCAACGGTTCTTCAACAAAACGTTCACATGTAAGAGGTTTATCTCTCATTCAGATCAATGGAAAGGCTCTCCTCTCACTGATTACTGCACATCACCATGGAAACCTTTGATCTCTGGGCTCAAGCACAGGTGTTTCATAACGTTGTTAGCTCAAACACAAACACCTGTGTGATAATGTCATAACTCCAACTGACATGCTCAGAACGCCACCAAACATCACATGATGGTTAACACTGTGGCCCTGAACAGCTCTACGTAAAATCTGATGTTACATAATGTGGTGTTACCATGGCAACGCATCCCTCGCCATAAAACACGATGTCGCTGTAACTCCAATTGACACAGTCCGATCGTCCCCCAATCTTCACTTATATATCACCGGTCCATGACTCAACAGCTCTACGCCAAATCTGACATCTCACCATATGCCGTTTCCATGGAAACGCATCCCTCGCCAAAAAACACGATGTTGTAGTAACCCTATGAAAAGGGTCAAAACAGCACCAGACTTCAGATAATGGTTAATGGTCCAGCCCTCAACATGTCTGTTTTCCTCAAAAGCTGTTGCCATGGCAACGCATCCCTCGCCATAAAACACGATATTGCTATAACTCCTATGAAAATGGTCAAAAAGTGCTCAAACTTCACATGTGTGCTAACAGTCCAGCCGTGAAGACATCTACGCGACAGTTTTGAAATGTCTTCAAATGCCGTTGCCATGGCAACACAATGCTCACCATGAAACATGGTTTTCTCATAACTTCAGTGAAAATGCTCCAAACGGCCCAAAACTTCACAGGTTTGGTAACGATGCAGCCATCATCACATCTAAGCGTATTATGGGGTTTCATCAAATGTCGTTGCCATGGCGACAGATCACTCGCCATCAAGTTAGTTAAAAAGTTTGCAGTTAAAATATTCTGATGCTTTTCAAAGCCTTTTTACTTTATTTTCTTCTCTTATCACACATTCATTCACTACTACGTACATCTGATATTTAACTCCTTCAGCCTACTTTCAGCTACAGAAACCATTCAACTATTAAATTATTCAGCTATTTCAGGAAATTGAGGCTATACATTTTGTTGTTTATACCTTTTAAAACATTTTCTTTTAAATATTAAGCTTCTTCACTATTTTTCCTACTCTTCCAGTTTAACATTTCAATTTCAAGTTTTCAACAAAGTCATTCCAATGCATTTGAGCTGTAACAATTTTGATTCAAATCATTTTACTTTTCTGCATTTCTCCGCTAAGTTCAGCAACACACTTACTTGGTTTTTGTAGCTAAAAGCAGCTACAGAGACCATTCAACTAATAACATATTCAGCTTTTTCTGCATTTTCAGCTAAATTCAGCAACAAATATACACAGTTTACAGCATTCGCATGCATTTTCAGCAGGAAATGCATTTTCTAGTTACGTCTGTAGACCAAAAATGAAACATATGACTACATAACACTGTTTAAAAAATCTAAATAAATTATTAGCAAACATTAGTGATCCCTTTTAGTTTTATACATAGCTCACATATATAGCTACTATTTTTTTTAACATAATGCAAATTCCGGCAGAAGGCATTCAGAATTGTACTAAATAGTACCGCTTACAAAGAAATAAAAGAAATAAAATCTTCTCATTTTACAAGTAACAGGATATAGAATTGTTTCAAAGCCTAGAAGGGTCACACAGAGCCATATGCACAATATGTTGTAGGCTTTACAATCCTGAGCTGAGCAGGTTCAGGTATCACAAGCTCTCAAACTCACACTCTGACTTCCTGGAAGAAGTAGAGCATTGTAAAAAAATACATACAAAAACATAAACCATAAAAAAGTGGGGAGGTAGGGCATTTTAATGACTTATTTAGCATAGTATCATGCCAAAATATCCAAATATAGGTAAACCCAATGTTCCCCTTGAGACCAAGAGTCATTGATTTAGCCACTGCTTTCATGTACACACAAACAAACACTACAGCTTTATTCAATTGCATGGACATACACTTTCTTTATTTTAAGGCTGCATCTAAAAACTCTCTATGAACAATAACAATCCATTAACAGCATGTTGGGGCTTAGTGAGATTTCAGAAGACTCTTGAAATCAGACATTTTTGTTAAATGATTGTATGGGATTGATACAAGAAATAAATTAAGTTGTTGAATGTTATGAGTAACTTTTTCCAGATCATTGCTGTTACCATTCATTCATCCGGCAGACAATTTCATGCAAAACGATGAGAATCAGACAGATTTAGTTTTAGACCACAAGAGGGCTTCATATACCCATTCTTCAAAGGAGACAGTGAATCCTTCAGGTTACAAGGGTAATGGTTAGTATATTGCATACATTAGTTGACAGGTGTAAATACGATGTATGACTTTATGGGATCTGACCTTACTCCTTTTTTTGGCAAGATGTTCAGACAGGTTGGTTGATTGGAATGAATACATTTCAATTTTCTTTACAAAATGTAAAAAAAAAAAACACAGCATCTTATTGTGCTTCAGTAACAGCGAAAGAGTGGTTGCACTGATCAACTAGCCAAGTTACAAGAAATGCTCTTGTACGAGTGTGAAACTGATAATGATTTTTGTAGATGGCATAAGTGCTTTGTGAACTTGTTATCCTTCATTAAAATAAGAAGTTGTGTTTGAGAAAAGGCATCATCAAGTACTCTTTCTTAGTTCTTTCATGTATGATGGCGTAGGAAAAGAGCTATTATTAACCTGCTTCATCAGATCAGAACTTTATTGGATCGAAGAGATGCTATTGAGAATGATTTTAAATTGTGTGACAGAGAGGTTTCAAAGTGGTAAGTGGTAATGAAGCTGTGAGTCATTTTATGTCAGAATCAACAATCTGAGGGCATATTTGCTTTTTTTTCTCTTATCAACATACATAACATCTAAAATGTGAAAATCTGCAGCCTTTATGCATCATACATATTTAGAAACATGGGGTTTATCTGAAAATGGCCGAACATGTCTTCAAAGTGATTGTCTATTCATATCCAGTATTCTACTTTGCCAAAATGAACGTTTTTCTTTCCCTTATGGAAATGTGCTTTTGCGGATATAGCCTTTTGTGTTAAAGACATAAAACCACTAAAATCCCTACTTCTTTCTGTTTGCTATCAACCACTGCATGGTCTACACGCTTGAGCGGAAGTGACAGCAACGAGGCCCCTCAGGGTACGGTTGTGGTGACCAGGCTTTGTGCCTGTCACAGTGTGACATTTGCCAGCAGTGTTTGTACTCAGAGAACAAATCAAACGTGATTGTGTAGCATTTAACCCAAGCCAGGGTTCTCAAAACAAGTGTACAGTAATCGCTTATTTAAAAAATGTAAGCTAGAGTAGGCAAGTTTCTTTTGTAAATGTGTGGCTAAATGTAAGGTAATGAATTGTGCATTATTATCTCAGTGTTATATTGATTAGGTGGTTGCCGCTAATAAATCAAAGAACAAGAACAACTTAAAATGCATGTACTTGAAAGCCTTTGATGGTTTTGCGACCCTTTGCGGGCATTGAAGTGTGATAAGACAATAGTAACACCTGCAGAAATCGCACGCAGCTGTACTTTACAGCTTCAGCCTGTCCCCAACACTAAGATTACACCCCCTCTTAGTCTTTTGTACTCTGCTCCACAGAGTGGGCAGAGGCACACACATGGCTGCTTCAATCTTATGTGGTGCATCTCCATTTGTCTAGTCACAGGGCTCTGCCCAGCTGTGTGTACACACTTTTCATTGTGTGATAGTGCAAGTGTTTGCACTGTTCATAAAGAGTATGAAAGATAAACTCTAATCACACTTTTGTGCATTCTTACAGATTGGCTGATGTCCTGCAGACAATCAAGCACTGTATTAATTGTATGTAAATAAAGGAACACTCCAAAATCTATTTTAAAATGTAAAATAAATGGGTCCATTCTGTTGTACATCACTCTTTGACATGAATTGCTGATTGTGAGAGGAAGGAAAAATCCCAGATAGATCAGCAGAAGTCACATATTCCATGACTCCACTGGCTTGATGATGTAATATTAAGTGTAGCCTAAAGGCAAAACCGGCTTCTCCCTGACTTAAACCTGTAAGGGTCAAATGCATGTCATCTGTCACTAAGAGTAGCATAAACTGCTCTCTTTCTTGTTTTCACTTTTCTACTAAGCATCCATGCCTTTACAGGACACACTCAAAACTCAAACAACACATGTGAAAGCTGTTGCTAAGACTTTGTTTGTCCTTAATATTATCTGTTGCGGGGTTCTGTCTCCTCTGCACATTCGCCACCTACATAAAGCCTATCTCTTCATTCTGGAAATGGTTTCCCTAAATTTGTCCTGATTTTTCCTCTCCGGTAAACACCTCCTGTGAAGTCTTTCCTTATCGAAATTGAGTGTTTAAGGAGAGATGCTAAAATATTGTTCAAACAGTAAATCCTCTTGAAATAATTAGTGAATGTACGCTATATAAACCAAAGCCACCTCAATCGTTGGCCTCTACCGAGCAGTATCTTTTTGCTTTTGTTATTTATTGGCTATCAGTTTGTAATCTGACTTGACTAGTAACAATTCATACTGTCAAGTCTCAGCCTTCAAAGTCTTTAATTCTGATAATTTGTATATTCTTCCAATCTTTCCTTTGCTTGTTCATGTTTGTTTGCAAAATACGCATTAGTGTAGCAAATTATCAAATGATTAACCGGCAAACCAACTGGTGACATAGTGTTCCGCTATATGCATGCTATGGATAAAATCCGAACCCCGTGAACATGAATAAAAATGAGTAGGTAAAAACAATAAATGAGTGATTGAACCTTTGAATGTAATTGTCTTCACATTTTTGTAAATTGATAGTCAATTCCTCAGCATTGATTGGTTGACTGTGGAAATAAATGCAGCAGATTATAGTCTTTTATTGTTTAAAAGCTCTCTAATCAATATCTTTTGGTCACGGTTTGGAAGCCAAGGCGGTCTAGTCAATGCCTCTGTTGCAATACATTGTCCTCTTTCTCTTTTTTGTCCTAACTTGCACAAACAGAAAAAGAGAAGACAAGAATTGACATCCTTCTTTAAGTGGATGTCATGATAGCCCTTGCCTTTTCTTGATGATAGAACACATAGCAACAGTGTCTACGTCTACCCATCTCATCCCACTGGGGTATTGGTTTTGTGAATGAAGTGGCCAAACTCCCAGATGGCAGTATTGATATGGCCGGTAGGACAGGGCAGCATTTATGAGCCATCCTGCCCCTGCATCCTCTGCCGTCCATTAAGCACCTCTCCTCCTAATGCACGGGTAATGGCCTATCTGTACCACATAATCAGACAGACACACACATACACACTGATGGTAAAAATCCATCAAAATAAGACACACATACAAGCACACACACATTGACACAGCTGCGGTTATAATTCACAGGAGGGGGTCTCGGGTGGGGGTAGGGGATGAAAATTGGCAAGCGGAAATACTATATCTCCTCTGAGGTGGCTGCTTCAGAAGTCCCTGCATGCGTAACAAATCCAGCGGAGCCATCGGTCCAACTTATGGCCGGCTGAGTTCTCTGCTCACGATTTGAGTGCAATTTACTTTCATCTGCACCGATAAGCAATTTGAATCACGGCATCTAGTTTGTTTGTTTTCTGTTTGTTGTCCTCTGCAGTCTTCATCATTCTGATTCTGTAACGACAGCTAAACCTTTTAGCCGCTAAAAAACCCAACCCATAACACCTACTATCACACGCAGACACATGCACACAATGAGTGTTGTAGCGTTGAAATATGTAATTGACTAGTGCCTGTTTTTTCCCTATAATTTCAGCATCAACATTTTGAACAACAAAACACGGATTATTCAAATTGTGACAGTTAAGGTTTTTCTTTCAAGGGCACACATACTTTCGTCACTTTCATTATTGATGGAATACGTCATTAACCATTTCAATTTTTTTTTAAATGGTGTCAATTTTCATTTAAATAAATGTCTGCTAAGTCACTGTCTTATGAGGTAAAAGCATGGTGAGTTGATGAAAGCCTTTACATTAACAGAATTACCAACTCTTATTTCCAGCAAAGGAAACAGAGAAATTAGCAAAAATGTCTGTGTTGGTAATTTTAACAGTACCAACACAGAGGGAGTCATCCATTTATATGAGCATTAAGTCAGAATGTTCTCGCTGCTTAACTAATGCAGGAATGGTGGGACTCTTTTAAGAACCCCTGAAAGATGACACCTTTTTTAATCTACTAATATATCTGTTGGCAAGTTGCCATTATTGTTGCTGTCAAGTCAAATGCTTCTCTCCCTGCACAGTTTAGGCTGTTTTCGGATCAGGCAGTCACATCAAATCCAATTTCATTTACACCTTGGAATGTCATGCAATATGATACTTGCAGCTTTTTCACTAAAGTGTTCTCATTCGGAATCATGTGCTGCATACATGCTGCTGTAAAATTGTGACATGGAATTATAATGAAAAACATATAATGCTAAAATATTTAATTGGGGCCAGAAGCCATTATTTACTATTGTAAACTAATTGTTGACTCTGCTGCATGACTGACAAATGCTTTGAGTTACTCTTCCTTAGGCTTGCATAAGATGGACAGTACCAAAAAGAGTTGTCCTGTGGGTGGACTCAGATCTGCTTCTGATGCTAATGTGCCCATAATGGCTGCTTGTGTGAACCAGGCCAGCCAGATGTTTCCAGGAAGCAATAACCATTTTTTAGCCTTTAACGATAATAAAAGGCTGTAGATAAACAGCCTCTTTCCAGCTTTTGGTCAACATTTCTATTTAGGGTGTTCAATACCTTACATTTTCCACTCGTTTAGTTGTTTCTGTTGATTGGGGATTAGGTCAAACCAGGGTTAAGGGTGTGAATTACATCAGCGTAATGTTAATTATTGATTTTAAACACATTTGACAAAATTGTCTTAATACAAGTTTCTGTTATTTGCATCTCATCATATTCTGACTGCAAGCTCCACAGTTTATGTCAACAGGATAAGCTTGCTTGTTAAACTGTTCAATTATTTCTTGCATATTACCCATATTATACGTTCAGTTGACAGATAGCCACACCACAGCCCCTATCATAATTTGTTCTGCACAAATGTGGCAGACTAGGTAACCCCTTTATAGGAAGATGTAAAAGATGTACTTTAAGCGGAAATGCATATAGTTACCCTTTCATGGGGCCACTAATGATCCTCTGTGCAATGACACATTATGCACTTTAACCATTTGAGATGTTAATGCTCCATTGCTGTTAATGGATCCTTCATGCAAAGGTGAGAATGGGGGAGGTAATAATTCTGTATTTTACATCATAAAACATGTTATTATTATTTGACAACACATGTTTTATTTAAAAGGCACAATACATTTATTTGACTTGCAGAACAAGCAGGAAAACACTACAGGTGGGGTTTATCTGTGGCTCCAGCTACTTGATTTTTCGTCATGAGCTGCAGTGGCTTGGCCCCCCAGGCTGCTGGAGGACAGGGGCCCATTAGGGAAAGGTAAATCTGATTAGGAGTCTCTTCAGCCACAGAGCTGAACTGCTGGAGGGGGAATGGGCAATGTTACAACGTCATTATGCTGCTTCTGTGACCCCGGCACAGAGCAAATGGTTGGATAAGGCTTTAACATGATGCTTGAACTACTTATAGCAGGTCAAAGATGAGTCGAGATACAGGTCCATGTCATGTGTGCAAGTTTCATTTTTCAATAGATCCTGACATTAAATCTGAAAATCTAATCTATTCTGTTTTTCCTTTGTGACTAGTTAGTTCTTAGTCCACTTATAGTGATTAGGAGAATAACTCCTAATGTGAATTGTTATCCTGCAGGCAAAATTCAACATGACAACCAGAGTATTATGTGGATGCATCCGGACCACAACCAGTCTTATCAGATATGACATTTAGAAAAGCACAGACTGCTTGAGAAACAAAGAGCTAAAGAGACGTTTAACACATTTAGCCTAAAGCAGATACAATTACTAGATGGGAAGCATGAAGCAAAAAGTTAAAACGGCTGCCTTTCTTTACTAATGTTGAACTGATGGTAAATGTTAAATTCATCATCCCATTTCATTGTTGATGTCTCAACTATGCTTTTTCTGAACAGCCATATTATTTTATCATCCTAACCAGATGCTCATTTTCTAAACAAGTGCAGTGCAGTACTTGCCATGCATGATTTATTTTTTGCAGGAGGAAAAGAAGATCAGTTTAATCACAGCCCTCGATTTAGAAATCTTTAATCAACTTTTCCCTGATTGGTCAAAATGGCATAAAGTAAAATTACATTTGCACATTGTGTACCTCTAGGTGTGAGGATACTCATCCCAAAGCCCAGACCATTAAAAACCAGTTTGGTTTATGAAGGGGAAGACTATTTTGGGATCCAATGTTGACAGTCTGAACCGTGATGGGGTCACAGCAGCCTGTTGGTAATGTTGGTAATGTGTTGCCTTTGTGTCATAGCCACAGCTGTAGTTCCAGACCACCTTGGCATTGGTGTAATGACGGCAGCAGAGACGGACCATTGAGCATCAGTCCCTCAACCACTCGCCCACCCCGGGAACACTTTATGCCGTCGCTGTCAAATTACACATGTAGACAGAGGCTTTGGAGGAGCACTCTGTGTGATTAGTCATTCCACTTGGCAGCTGTATTTTGACACATGCAAAAACAATCACAGTCATCAGCGGTCACAGATGCATTGTAACAAAGAGAGAAAGGTAGGGAGAAAGACTTACATGGAATATAAATACCTAAAACAATGAGGTTATTCTCGGTTTGAGCTCTATACATTTCAAATCTTCATGGAATAAAAGTGTTGACTTTTCTTCTTGAACAAATAATCACACTTTATTTTCAGCTTTACATTCAAATAAGAAATGCAATATGTTTTTTAATGTGACAAACACTGAGCAGCAACAGAGTTTCTATGTTTCAATCTGATTAAGTGTTAATCCTAAAAAATATTTTTTAAGACTTTTAAGAAATGTCTGACTTGCAAAGCAAGGAAGAACTCTCCCAGTCTTGCTCTAGATGTGTGTTTGTGTTAACTATAATCAAAATCTAGACGTACAATTACATGATCTTAATCATAAGAGACAATCAATTACACTTAATCAGACATAGTATGGATGGCATCATCAATTTGCCTTTTCTTTAGGAATTGCATTTTATATCATGTAACAGACTCACACATCTGTGAAGCAATTTTTATTGTATTCCTATATTTAATATCATGTACTTTCAAATATGCTCATTCTTTAAAACCTATATCTATTTTGATATTTACTTTCCTTCCCATATTAAAAAACAATTAATGATTGAATACCTCAGGTAATCCTTGTAGAACACAAAGCTCTTCCTGGTTGTGTCTCAGAGCTGAAAGACCACAGCTGCAGGATAAAACATACTGGGTTAGGGTCCTCAGCCGGGTAATGATCTAGGTCTAGGAGATAGGGCCGTATTCAGGGGAACATCAGATGGTGAGAGTAGAGGCGCTGCGATGACGATCCTACACAGACTAGAACTACTGAAACATAGATCTACTGCAAGCTTCTTTTCTTACTCTGCTCATTGAGATTTTCCTTTATAGCATTCACTAACCTCATACTGGACACACAACAAGCACTGCAAGCTGATATGCTCATTTTTACTCTGTTTACCCAACATTATTGCAATTAATAGGACATTTATTTTCTGTTTCCTCGTCTCTTCATCAACTGGATGAGTTTAATGACCCCCACAAAGGTGACCAGCATTGTTCAACAGCGGGAGAGAGAAAAGAATGTGGAGGATGATGAATAATAGCCCAGCTGGTCGCATTAGCAGCAATTAGCCCTTCTGAAGTCCCACAATTATGCAGGGAAAAGCTGACACTCACAATGCCGCAATGGAACCACTGAATCAATACATAATTGTTATAATTATCATCCTGGTGTCATTTGTGGAAAACGTCCGACACTTGCAGAAAATAAGATGGAATTGGATAAACACAGAGGGATGGGTGCTGAGAGATGTCACCTCTTCAAGTGTAACATTTCCAACAAAAGGGGGCCTCGATACCTCATGTAGAGGCTGAGCCAACGCTTTAAGCCTCTGAGGATCCGCTATGTTGTCGTAATGATGCACACAAAGTTTTCCAGGTGAATAAAAGTCTGATGCAAAGTTTCCAGTTAAATACAGTCCATTTATTTCCTTTTCACTGGTTTCCATTTAACTTGCTTCATTTTCTCATTCACCATACACAATATTACGGTTCACACAATACCTTTTGTTTTGTCCTCGTCAGGACATTGTTGTTCCTTCGTTGGTTTTGTCTCCCCCTGCTGGCAGTAGTTGAAATGTGTAAACATATGTACCATGTGACCTAGTGAGGAAGCTACCAACACAGGCCCAATTCCAAACCACCCCCTACACCAGGGGTGCCCACACTTTTTCAACTTGGGAGCTACTTTTAATTTGACCAAGTCCACATGATCTACCTACAGGGCCGCCCCTGCCCAATCTGTTGTCGCAAGCGGGGGGGGGGGGGGGGGGGGGGGGGGGGGGGGGGGGGGGGGCGGATAAACTTTGGCGCGCTTACACTAATTGCCCCGCATTAGCGCATAATAGCTTCAGATGAGGAGGTGAGGCCCCCTCATCACCGCATGAACGCGTATAGCACAATACAACTCAGTACATTTTTGGTAATTGTTATACCCTTTCTTTAGTAGAATTGTATAAATTGGAAGGCTAACTAGGTAATCAGCTCGTCGGTGATTTGCAGCCCATGCGTGGTGAACTGCGTGTTAGAAAAGATGAGATCTCAGACTGGCTTACCTGTACGTCAATCAAGTGGCAAATGCCATAGTAAGGATGGATGATAAGCTAACTTAAAAAATAAAAAAAAACAACGAGAGTGGAGGGGGAGTGGGTTATCAAGCCCTCCAACAGCGAGTCTGCATCGCACCTGACTTCATCTGCTGCACTACCTGACCGGACCCAACACTTTGTTGTGTCCGTCATGAAACAGGCTGTTTATAAATAGTTCCGTGAAAACATTTATTGTAAACTGCACAACAACTTCATGGTTAACTCGTATTGTTTTTCAATTTAGGATAATTTACCCATGTTTAGTCTAGAAAACTGTAAAAGTGTTGTATATTACAGGGACTGTTGCAAAAACTAAGCAGCTTATAAACATCAGATTTTATAACAAAATTATGTTAACAAAAAATATTTTTGGAGTTACATTTTTGTTATTTTTAATCCAAGAGATGCTGATTTGAAACCGTTGTTACGAAAAGTTCTGGCATTTCCTGTTTCTGCCGGAGAGAGGGGAGTTTGTTTCAAAGCTTGCTGTTTACACCCTCCACCTGGAAGAAGGGAGCCTTGTTAAGCTGTGAGTGTGACTACAGACGGAGTTCACTCCATCACGGAGGGGGAGTGGGTAGGGTGTGGTTTAGAATTGGGCCACAGTCTCACTCCCTGATAGTTAAAGAGCGACGCTTGGTCAGGGTCCTTTGGCATGCAGTTGTGACGCACCGAGTCTCCTTCAGCTCAGTGTTAATTTTGGCAGCTGTTTTTGATTTAGTCTTAGTCTTTAGACGAAAATGGTTATTAGTTTTAGTCACATTTTAGTCATTCCTATCCTTCATAGTTTTAGTCTAGTTTTAGTCGACGAAAACTCAAAACGTTTTAGTCTAGTTTTAGTCGATGAAAAATTACATTTTAGTCAACTTTTAGTCAAAATGTTTTCTCTCTTTAACCAATTCAGTTAGGCAAATACAGGTTTCTGAAATCGGAATCAATGGGACAAATGTTGAGGTACTTGTACTTTACTGGAGTATTTAAATGTTTTGCTACTGTGTACTTCTACTCCACTACATTCAGAGCTACATGGTGTAGTTTTACTCCACTACATGTATTTAATACCTTTAGTTACTTTACAGATCTGGATGAATGATGTGAAATATAATCAAGTGTTAAATCAGACTTTAGTTCCACCTGGAGTAAATTCACAAGCCCTGCAGTATACAAAGTCATTCAAACTAGCTGCACCTTTACCAGCTTTGAGAACACTTTAATGATCAATCATTATAAAACATATCATATAT
Source organism: Dissostichus eleginoides (assembly GCA_031216635.1). Taxonomy (NCBI): domain Eukaryota; kingdom Metazoa; phylum Chordata; class Actinopteri; order Perciformes; family Nototheniidae; genus Dissostichus; species Dissostichus eleginoides. The sequence continues at coordinate 24,443,677 of CM062273.1, read as the reverse complement.
ATTATTCTGAAATGGACCAATCTGCACAATCACTACTTTTACTGTCGCTACTTTAACTATATTTTGATGATCATACTTTTATTTGAGGAACTCTTCCTACACTATGGTCTTTTTTTACTTAACTACAAGATCTGAGTAGGCCTACTTCTCCCACCTCTGCGCACCTGATGTGATAACGTTAATCGTAATTGGGGCAACAGAGCTACGAGTTAAGGAAGTCGAAAATTGTGCATTTCTCCGACTGAATATGACGCCTTTTGGCCGGCTGTTTGGACAGACTACTCTACTCGTGTCAACGCGCTAACGCGAAACACTATGGCAAACGAGCTTTGTCCACATCGAGCCTTGTAGAGTGTCTCTATACTTTTGAACGCTCCGTCCCCGGCAGATCTCTGTGTGCCGCTGCAGCGTGTGTTAGGCCCCGCCCCCCGCACACAGAGAGACACAGGGAGATCGCTCTTCTGCAGTGAAGAGAGCGGAAATAATGATATTGCAAGTTAGAAACGTAAGATGCATTTTGACAGACAAGACGGACAATTGGGGGAAAATACCCTGCATTTTGAATGTCCGATAGTCCACAATTAACACCTTAGTCCCGTCTCGTCTCGTCAACGAAAACTAAATATACATTTCGTCAAAGTTTTCGTTATCAAGAATCTATTTTTAGCTCGTCATCGTCTCGTCTTAGTCATGTAAAAAAGGTCGTTGACGAACATTTTTCGTCGTAGTTTTCGTTGACGAAATTAACACTGCTTCAGCTTCATAAACGGACGCAAAGAGCTTTCAACTGATTGCAATGTATTCCCATCGGCGGCGGTATTTGACGCTCAGGGAAGCACCGCATCCGTCCATGTCGGCGGCAGTTAAAGGCAATGTGAGCGTCCATTCCCATTGGATAGCGGAGAATTGTACACCCGGAAGAAAGTATTCTCCTTACTGTCGATTGATTTTACAGTGATATCTGCACTACTCAGCAACCCAAAAACACCAGATTACCTGTTAATTACACATTATTGATTGGTTTAAATTGTGTACAATGCTTTTGTGTTTTTCCCCTTCGATTCGGAGAAACAAATAGTTTTTGCGGAGTTTAGGATGGCCGAAGACACTACACCAGTGACGTGCGGTGAGGTTCATGGCTGGTGAGGCACTGTCTCTTTCAGTCAGATTTACAAATATTATATTTTGACCTTAATCGAAATATTCGGATATTTTCAAAAGCTTTTTTAGTCTGATGCTTCGATTCATTTTAAACAGACCGTTCAACAAAAGGATACCCAAAATCTAAATATTGGATTGTTCTTTCTTAGTAAGATCCCATTTTCATTACAATTGTGGTCTTACCTTGACTTGAAGATGAAGTCCATGCTATCCTTCTGGACAACAATCTCTATTACTTTTTTGTAAAACTCCTCCTTATCTTCCTCTAGTTTCAAAAGTCTAGTTTGTTGTTTGCGTCTACCGTCTCTGTGTAGAATAACAGTAGCAACAAGAACCTGTCTGCTCACGTGCGCCCCCTTCAGTGCGGCAGAGGTTATGGCTGCCTCCCCTGGTGCTTTTTTCATTGCCGTTGTATGATGAGACCAGCGAGCCTAAATCATATCATATATACGTGAAATAAGTTATTTAGAGACTATGGATGGTGAGGATAAATGTAATAAAGGGATCTACAAACATTACATTTGTGACCTACAGTGAGATGGTAACAGGCATGCGCTTAGGGCCCGCGCTCCAGCCAGTTTCTGTGGGGTGACGCATTCTGAGGTGAGGCAGACCTCATCTGTGCCTCACCTTACCACACAGTAACTGGCTTGAGCGCGCTCACAAAATAAGTGCCCGCGCAAAATTAGTGCCCGCGCTCCAGCCAGTTACTGTGGGCTTACGTGAGGCAGAGCTCGTCCCTGCCTCACTTCTCATTGCACCCATGTAGTTGTAGCGGAGCTCGGCAAATTTGCCGATTTTGACTATAAAAAGCGATTGGAATCATACAGAAATCACACTTAAAACACAGATCAGTGGAGACATTCAATTATTATTACTATTTAGTTTTTCTTTAGTTGTTTTTCCATTACATTGGAGTATGACAGGTGAGGCTCTGCCTCCCCTACCTCCCCTGACTGCACGTCGCTGCACTACACCCATAATCCTCAACTATCGTTTGGGACGACACCGGTCCGCTTTGCTTGACAAACCCCGTGATTAGTCCTCAAGCTCTGTGATTGGTTGACCTCCGACTTTATTCCATATGAAAAAAACGTTTCGTAAAAGATAAAATCATACTTTATTCAGCTAGTGCTTGCTTAACTCTTTGAAAGTCATCACATAAATGCATTGTAATAAATGGTTCGGCTGCATTAAATATTACACATCTGCCGTAGTTCATAGCCGCGGGAAGTAGGGGTGCTGGGGGTGCTGCAGCACCCGCTGTTGGTGAATGGTGTACATTTGAAAAACTGAGCGACCACCTAAATAAAAATGATTAAACTACATACAATAGTTATGATTTTACTTAAAATAAAATTAGCTGTATACAGTAGCATATAATAGTCATAGTATATATTTGTATCAGTCAGGTGGCTTGAATTTATTTTCCAAGTAAATAAAATCAGAGTCATCCAGGTCGTAAGTAAGTGCTTCAACATAGTTAACATTGCAGGAAAGTTGATTGTCAACTCCCAAAACGAACCATGCAATATATTAGACTTTAAGTACTTTGTCAGGCTTAATATTTATCTAGACACCCCCAAAGCTTTTTGCTTACATGTATTTAAAAGAAGACCTTAACCTAAAGTATATTTAATGTTTTAATAAAGCCTAATTAGTTTGTCTGTTTTGCACATCCTCCTATTAATATCTTTGTACATCCGGCACTAAATTGTTTTATTGTAGAGATCATTTACAGTATCTTCTTGATATTTTCTATTCTATATTTCTATCATTGACCTTCTACTTTCCGCCTAATTTGTATGTACTCTTAATATTTAAATGTTTTCATCAAATATAACACATTCAACAAAACAAGCAGCAGACGTCACTTCTTCTTCTTCTGCTTTGGGTTTACTGGCAGGCCGCAAACCACTTCACGGCGTATACTGCCACCCGAAGTTCCCGGCCGGAAGTCCCCGGAGTTGGGGACTGGCTTCAGTAGAAGCTGCTGGGACTCCCAGCAGCTTCTACTGAACCCTTCCGAGTAAATCGCCAGAACGCCGACACCTCCTCATCACTCCACCGCTCCCATGTTTTTTTTGTGTTGCCATAAGTTATTCTCTCTCCGTTGGTGCGCGGGGCTAATGCTAATAATGCTAATGCCAGCAAATACAATGGCGGCTTCACAAAACTTTTTCAGAGTTTTACGGGGCGTGGTTTGCAATTCGCCCAGCCAATCGAAATTGGTACTTTTTTCTCCCCAGGATAGTACCACCTCTCTAGCAGGCACAAAAAATGGGGGTAAAAGTTATCGGAACTAAGTACTCTTTTTGGTGTGAACGCAAAAATCCAGGCACTAACGGAACTAAACGGGAAAAGTACGGGCAAAAGTACTCCGGTGTGAACGCGCCTAATTACTCTAAACGTGTAATAACGTGCTTTTAGCAGTAGGTGGTTCGGGTTAAAAAGTTTACAGTGTTAACACAATAAAATATACTGCTGTTTCCGGTTTAGTTTACGAAGGATATATTTTGTTATCCACAGACGACCACACATATTGTTTTGATATTTGTAACACAAAACCGATGGGAAAAACCCACAGTAACACAGAAAAGATGGTCTTAACATGACCCAGCTGTCTAGTAAATACAAAATAATAATATCAAACAAAATATTACTATTAACTCTATTGTGAAATTAAAACAGAACGGTAAAAGAATAGTTTCCGGTCTATTCTGAGGCCCAATCTCTGTAGATAAATAAAGAACTAAGCCAGATGTGTAATATTTAATGCAGCCGAACCATTTATTACAATGCATTCATGTGATGATTTTCAAAGAGTAAAGCAAGCACTAGCTGGATAAAGTATGATTTTATCTTTTACGAAACGTTTTTTTTCATATGGAATACAGTCGGAGGTCAACCAATCACAGAGCTTGAGGACTAATCACGGGGTTTGTCGAGCAAAGCGCATGGTGTAGTCTCAAACGATAGCTGAGGATTATGGGTAGTGTAGTGTCTTCGGCCATCCTAAACTCCAATACAACTATTTGTTTCTCAGAGTCGAAGGGGAAAAACACAAAAGCATTGTACACAATTTAAACCAATCAATGTTGTGTAATTAACAAGGATAATCTGGTGTTTTTGAGTTGATGAGTAGTGCAGATATCACTGTAAAATCAATCGACAGTAAAGAGAATACTTACTTCCGGGTGTAAAATTCTCCATTATCCAATGGGAATGAACGCTCACATTGCCTTTAACTGCCGCCGACATGGACCAATGTGGTGCTTCCCTGAGCGTCAAATACCGCCGCCGATGGGAATACATTGCAATCAGTTGAAAGCTCTTTGAGTCCGTTTATGAAGCTGAAGGAGACTCGGTGCGTCACAACTGCACGCCAAAGGACCCTGACCAAGCGTCGCTCCTGGACGTTCAGGGAGTGAGACTGTGTTGGCAAGAGAGAAAGCCTTTGAGCTCCATACTGTTTCAGAAATAATCCTTGATAATCCATGATATGGTGTTTCATCACGGCAGTATTTAGTTTAGCCAGTAGCTGCCGGGTCCTGCATGAGCTCAGCCCCCTCCTTTTTTTTTTTATCACATTCTGTTTTTTAAAGCTTTATACCCAAAATCAGCACTTTTGAAACAGGAAGTGAAATAGAGGGATATGAGCAAGCCCCCAGGAAGTGCGCCGGACTCTAAGGAAAATATTCGTTGTGGCCAAACGGCGGTACTACACTTCCGTATCAGTCGCTGGGCCCGGAAAGACTTTCTCCCATTGACTAACATGGGGAAAGAGACGTCTGTAAATCGTTGGATAATTTTTTTTAAACTAAATAAACTACCCAGTATGAACATTTGTATAGCCCTTATTAAAAACATTCAGTCCTCAAGTTGTAAAATGTGCTAATAACGTTATTCTGAGAGTTATTTTCCTCTGCATTATGAACGCGGATCTAACCCACGGGACCGCGCCGCCCGGCAGGTTCATGTGACGTGTTCAGTACTACATGAGTTGTACCTTTACCCATGGATGCACAATAAGAACGAATTATATGATTATATGAATACTTTCGTGACGTTTCGCTCTCTCAAAAGTTGGGCCATTTTGTCTTCATGCGCCAATGAGCAACTCTAATAGGAATGAACAAGCCCCGCCTCCCACGCTGTATCCAGTTCTTATTATACATCCATGGATATGAGGCATGGCTAGAATGGGTGATCTGTTTGGTATTTTGAGTAAAACACTTCATAGACATGTTTTTTATATTTTTGTATATATCTGAGACCTATGCTATTGCCTAAAAATAGCATGATAGGTGCACTTTAAATATTAAGAGTGCATACAAAATAGGGGGAAAGTAGAAGGTCAATGATAGAAATATAGAATAGAAAATATCAAGAAGATACTGTAAATCAGGGGTGCCCAACCTGTCGATCGCGGGGAGATTCCCAGTCGATCGCGAGATGTGTCTAAAAATAGAACAACAATATTCTGTTTTATCGTTAATGTCCTATAACATAATCTTCCTGTGCCAGAATAATGCACTTGAACGCATCAAAGCTTTGTGATTGGCGTGACCCCATGTATCGGGGCGTGGCTGGTGGGCAGTGGGCACTAGTTAGCTGACGTTGTCCGTGTCAATAGGAGTGACATTCCGCACACACACAAGACCACAATTATGGCAGAAGCAAAAAAGCCCAAAATATATCATTTTCACTCCGAGTAGGAGGATGATTATTTTTTTGTTTATTCCAATTCATTGTCCATCTGTCTCATCTGCAATGCGAGCGTGGCTTTACCGAAGAAGTGTAATATAGAGCGGCATTTCAAAACGGTGCACACACGCTACGAGACGGAATTCCCTCCTAATTCTGCCCTACGCTCTTCTGTTCGTTGCGTGCATATGTAACAGAGTTAAACATGTGAATACATAATTATAAGTTTGTGAATGTTTAATTCATAATAAGTTGTGAATTTTAAGAGATGAGATTGTTTCATTTAATATTTTAAGTTTTGTTTCCCGTGGGAACACCGTCCCGTTGCACGTCTTTTTTTACTTCCGGTATGTATTTTCCACCCTCCGCGGACTGGCCATCTGGAGAATCTGGAGAATCACAGAACAGCCGGTTGTCAAGGGCCGGCTCGATTCGCTCAAGGCCGTCACCGCCCTTCATTTTTTATGTTTTTAAAAGGCATCATTGAAGTTGCACCGACAGAGGTCCGCCGTTTCCCCGCAGCGAGGCTCCCCCCCAGTTGACAGTTCGCTAGCACCCTAGCCCCCCCCTCTCTATTTGGACTGGTAGATCTCGGCAGACTGGCAACTTTAAAAGTAGCTCATGGTTCAAAAAAGGTTGGGCACCCCTGCTGTAAATGATATCTAGAATAAAACAGTTTGCCGGATGTAAAAATATAGTAATAGGAGGATGTGCAAAACAGACAAACTAATTAGGCTTTATTAAAACATGAAATAATACTTTAGGTTAAGGTCTTCTTTTAGATAAGCAAAAAGCTTTGGGGGTATCTACAGATAAATATTAAGCCTGACAAAGTACTTAACGTCTAATATATTGCATAGTTTGTTTTGGGACTTGACAATCACCTTTCATGCAATGTTAACTATGTTGAAGCACTTATTTTAACCGATATTATACATATTTATTATACTATGTATATGTATAGTATTTATTATACTATACTATTTATATGCATAAAGCAGACTCTTCACACTAACGAAGGATCACTTCTTCTTCAGGGCAGGGAAGGCTAAGCAGTACGCAGGCTACTGTCCCGCAGCTGCTGCCTCTCTGTTAGACTCCGGTACTGCACACATCCGGGGCTTGAGCCCAAGTAGCCACCCCCTAGCGCCGCCACTGGTTCTCCGTGTGTGTTCTCCGTGTGTGTTCTCCGGGTGTGTTCTCCGTGTTTTACAAGTACAACACTTTTTCTTCTCACGTGACTTTTGGCAGTAATATTCCGCCGTGGTTGTGCTCAGGATTTTCTCACAAATGTACACATCCTCACACATGCTCACTCACACATGCTCCACAGCAGCAGGGGCCGCTACTGAGTCCAATTGGACGGTGGGAAGTTGAGCAGAGCATGGAACAGCCCCTGCCAGTCTGATGACAGCGGTTTAGCGATCCAATACCAGACCATGGATGTATAATAAGAACTGGATACAGCGTCAGAGGCGGGGTCTCGTTCTTTCCTATGAGAGCTGCTCATTGGCGCATGAAAACAAAATGGCCCAACTTTTGAGAGAGCGAAACGTCACAGATTAGCCGTCATGCCTGGCTGTCAGAGCAGAAGAACCCGTATGTGCAGTCATAGAGCATGCGCCCCTTAAGCCCCGCCTCCCGAGCTCCCAACCTCGGTTCACTAGAATGAATGGAGAGAGAAAATAATTCTAGATTCGGCTTTTAGTACATTTTACAACTTTAAGGACCTAATGATTCTAATAAGGGCTATAAAATAGTTCATGCTGAGTAGTTTATTTTGTTTAAAAAAAAAATCCGCTGATTTACAGACGTCTCTTTCCCCATGTTATGGGGCTTTCACACCAACGCGGTTCCAGGGCCGGTTCGGAGCTAGAGCCTGAAAAGCACCGGTTTTTCCTGTTCACACCGCAGCGGAGCCGCCTCTAAGCTCCGGAATCCGGTTCATTTCAAGCACCAAAAAATTGTCAGTCTAGAAGCAAGAACCACATACGTCACGCTTACATCGGAGGGGGGGCGAGATTAACCTGAGCTAACAGTTAAAGGCGAGTACGGCAAATAAAAGTTCTAACAAGCAGTAGTGCTGAGCAAAGTGACCAGAAAGCAACCACACACTTATAAAAAAAAAAACACACTTTATAAAGTCAGGCAACACTAACCAGGCTTCGTGTGATTCTGTTTATTTGTACCCTACTTTGACCATCCGTTCGCTGTTATTGATCATTGTGGAGAGCAGGCAGACGTTTTGTTTTCTATCGGATGGAATCAATACATGGGCTGCACAGGTTGTCATGTCCGACTATCACAAGTAAAATCATAATGAAAAATACGCCGGTAAAATGTGCCTGTAGAAAACGGCTTATGCCACAATAGGATAGCAACAACAAGTAGTCAAGATAGTTAGTTTAGCTTCGGTTGCTATGCTAACATCACCCATTTTATACCAGAGAAACTTTAATAACAGCGTTGTGATGCCAAACAGCGTCAATTCAGACTGAAACACATTCACTTATGGGGAATTGGGGATATGTATCAGCTGCTTGTGTGACAGTCAGACAGTGAATACTTTACAGCGCCGCTGCCGTGTGAGCTAACCCGGAGCTAACGGGAGAATAAACTCCCGTGGAAGAGCAGCACTGCAGCGGCCGGTAAATGCCGCTGAAACACATTAATAAACAATGAACCACGGCACTCTGGAGAAAAGTATAAGCTTGGAGAAGTCGTTATTTATTTTATCTGGCTTCGTATGATTTAAAGCAACACAATCATCGACCCGACGCAGTCCCCCATTGTTGTTGTTGTAGTGAGCACCGTAACGCCGTTGGGGAGAAAATCAGCGACGTAAACGGTGACGTCATGACGCGGCAGCGGCAGCACCAGTCGGGCTCTGGGCGGTGTGAACAAAACGGCTTGTACCAGACTAACAATATGTGACCCGCTCTATCGAAATCAGTCGGAAGTCGCAACGGCTCATTTCAAAATAAACGTGGATTTGCGTAAAAAAAAAAGTTTTTCGGGGTTCGGGTGTTTTGTTTGATTTTAAATAAACAAAGTCTTGGCTTTCGGAATATTAAACTTTTATTTCCAAAATCACACGATAAATACATTTTTGAAGCTTGTAAAGGGAAGATGACAGCTCTCACTTGCCACTCGGCTCTTCCGCAGCGCCGCTTCCCCTCCCTCCGGCTGAAATTATGAATGTAAGGCGTATAGTAATCATAGATAACACGGCAGGGTCCGTTACAGTTTGTATTCATCTGATTTCAAATAAACAAAGTCTTGGCTTTCAGAATCAGTGTTTCCCCTAGGTTTACTGCCTTGGCAGGGTGCTGGCCCCAACGGGGGGGTACTCAATTTTTTTTTGGGAAACATCTATTAATGTAATTTACGCACATGAAGCCGTCGTAATATCGTATTATTTTTATTAACACAACATCAGTACAAACACTTTGCAACATCCTGGCACACTGTGTTTATCCACACAGTGAGCACTTATTTTTGCTACAGTGGATCTTCCTGGGTTTTCTGAAGAAGGTTTCCAGTGCTCCTGGTATGGGAAGTCCGACACCTCTGGCCCATTTATTGAGATCCGCATGCAGGCTGCAAGATGGTCCCCCTGCAGCCTGTTGCGGATGTTTGTCTTGACCTGCAAATAAATTCAATGTTAAGCTTTAAAAGTGATAAAAAATACTGTTAACTTAAAACGCCAAATGCCATTGTGAGAGGTATTTCTTACCCTGTTCAGGGTGGAGAAGTCCTCTATTGCTGGAGGCAGCTCCACCTCATCTGATCTCTGATATGAAAGCAATCGTGTTATGATCATATTGAGCTATTGGTGTGAGTCTAACATTAAACAAGCAGTCTGCTTGTCATACATTGCTGACGATACATTTTAAGAGGCAATTTGTTGAGTCACTGCCGCTAAATGCCGGTAGCATCAAGCTAGCAAATCCTGCATTAGCCTCACATCAACAGGTGTAGACAGAACTAATTAACAGAGCTAATTTACTGAATAAACCAACTCACATCTCCTGTTTTTTTTCACCCAACTCATTAGACTCTTCTGCTGGCGTTTCATTGTTTTCTGTCAAATTAAATACTGTAGTTCTAAACCGCGGTACCTGCTCACCATCTGTGAGCTATTTTTAGAATGCGCACGCTACGTTCGTTGTCGCGTTCCTGTGTGTGTGTGTGTGGGGGGGGGGGGGGGGCGGAGCCCCGCCCTTCAGAAACAGAGCGGAGGGAGAATGTGAATACGCAAAGCAGTGGACACTGAAACATGCACATACATTGGATAAATAACATAGGCGTTTAGTTTATTTAATAAAAGAGCACATGTTCAATGTGAAAAGTGACCGTAGATAGATTACTTCAGTTGCAATTTGGTGCTTTTTTTTTTTTTTTCTAAATAAAAAAAAAACACCTTGAATTTCAGGCAGGGCGCGGGGCTCCGTTGGCAGGGCGCAGCGCCCGGCCAAGACAATGGTAGGGGAAACACTGAGAATATTAAACTTGTTTCGGCAAATTCAGATGATAAATACAACTTTGAAGCTTGTAACGGCATAATTACAAGCGGAGAACGGAGTAACTTAATGTCACAGCAGGCATAACAATAGCAGGTGTTTCTCGTGAGTGTTTTCCCCGGGAAACAAACACAATACATACAAACGCAAAATTACACAAACACACAATTGTATACACACACACACACACTCGCGAGCTTCCCCCAGACCAGTAATCCAAACCAAAATATCTTCCCTCCGTAGTATTTTGATCATTTGCTCCGCTAATAATCAATCAGATCGATGGATTCCAGAGAAGACAAAACTTTGAAGGCCTTTTTCTCAAAATGATGACTCGGTAACAGTCATTATATAATGTGACATATTTTGCTTAAAGGGCCCATGTCATGGCCATTTCTACTGATCATATTTCCATTGTTGAGGTCTAGTAGAATAGACTTAAATTGTGCAATTTTCCAAAATCACATTGGTTTCTCATACAGCATCTCTGTATAGTATGTGTATTCACCAGGTGTTCACTCTCTGTCCTAAACGGCTTGTTGGAGCTCCTGCCCCCCCCTCCCTGTGAGCCCAGTGTGCTCTGATTGGTCGGGACGTTGCGAGGCTCGTTGCTGCTCGGCGCTGCTACGAGCTGCTGCGAGGAGCTGCTGCGAGGAGCGGACAGGTTTCCGGGTCGGCGATACAGCGAGAACAAGCGAAACTCATCCTGAGCACACACAAACACTCACAGCCGAAGTAAAAACAATAAGTGTGGCTTGATATTGAGTAAGAAAAAGGTTTATAACGCTGTGAGAATGGGTCTGCGGAGAGCATTTCTCCGCGATCCCAACTCGTCTATTACCAGCATTCAGGGAGCTCTATTCAAGTCAATGGGGACTCCCTGTTAGTCAGCCAAGGGATCCTGGTGTGTGAGGTGCTCCGCGGATTTGTCCATTTGGGTGATTTGGGTGTTCACACGTCACAGAACCCAGGAAGCAAACAATGGAAAATGAGAAATCTCCAACGAGGCGTTTTGGGGCAGCATAGACAGGTCTTTTCTGTGTTAGAGTTTTACTCGCTACAGGGTGTACTTTGAGGGTTTTTGACTCTGCAGACCGTTTACATGCATAAAAACCTTCATAACACACAAGGGGACGGGTAATAACCGGAAAAGCATGACATGGGCCCTTTAATATTTGGAGTACAAAAACAATCCTGATATCATTAGAAAGCTAGGAATCTCCTCTTTCCAACAGTGTATACAACTCGAAATGTGTCTTCGGGTCAATGCGACTAATTTCGATGGAGCAGGTCACATAGGTTAAATATCTTTGTCTGACCTTAGAGAAATTAACCTATGCTTTAAAGGGAAAGTCTGATGTCTTTAATAAAATATGGGGGAAATTCTTACAGTTTTAGAAAGGAACTAGATATGACTTTGGCGATTTATATGCTAGATATGATTGGATGTGAAGTAGGGCTGAACGATTAATCAATTTTAAATGGAAATCGCGATTTGAAATGATGCAATTATCAAATCGCAAAGCCTGCGATGTGTTTTTTTTTTTTTCTTCTTGTGTGTCAGTCATCCACACCAATATGAAGTGCTATCTTCCACATGTACCAGTAGTTGTTAACCAATCAGAAGTGGCCCATGATAGTAGGTGATAGACAGATTGATCCAATCACCTGCCAAGTATTTTTGAAATACTTTTCCAAATGGCTTCCAATGAAACAAACCATCTGAGTCAGGTTAGTAATGCTCCATCACATGTTTTACATCTATTACAGGGTGAATCTTAAACTGAAGCTTGACTTTAAAGCAACCCAACGGAAGTTTCATGTAAGTTTAGTTCTTTCACTCGTAGCTCGGGCTGCGGGGGTGCTAGAGACGGGAGCACTTTGATTAGGGGTGCAACAACTAATCGACTTAATCGATTAAAATCGATGACCAAATTAGTTGCCAACTAATTCAGTCGTCGATTTGTTGGTGACGTCATCACGTGTGTTTTACGCGCCGTTAAACTCCAACGTTATCGGTCTTTGGTACAGGAGACATTTAAAACATATGTGTCATATATATTATTGCTACATAAACATTATATCGCAGTCTTAGTGTCGCCAACTCGTTTCTAATGTGCAAAAAGACAACAAAAAATGCGGCTATGATGTATTTTCGATCTTTCCAATCCAGACGAGATCTCTCTCTCCCCCGTCTGTGCGCGAGGGGGCGGGGCAGTTTACACACACACACACACACGCGGCTGCTACATGCAGCAACACACGGCGGGGATGGCGGAGAGAAGCGCTCCAGCAAGGTGTGGTTAAATGTTACCCGTCTCGATGTGGACAATGCTCGTTGCCAATAGTGCAATAAGAGTTTAGCAGGTAAGGGCGGTAACACGAGCAATTTGTCTAAACATTTAGCAAAAGTGCACCACATGCAGACGGAGAAATGCACCGTGTTGGACTGTCTTTCTAGTAGCTCTGTAGCCTCATCCACGAATAACTTTTCCACGTCAGCAACACACAGAGTTAACAAAATTATACAAACATGGGTTAATGATTAGAGGTAACTGAGTTATTTATTTTGTTAAAGTTTCAGCTATTCTGTTTACAATTCTGTTATCACATTATTTAATACGATTTGTTAAAACATTGTTGTTTCTTTTGACTTGAAATAAAAGCAATGTTAGTTTTGTTCACAATTTGTTTAGTTAATTTAATAATATATGTATTTTTGAATCAAGTATTCATCTTCATTGTCTTTATTGTTAGTTTCATGCCTAAATCAAGCTAAATCTAAAAGTTGATGGCTAAATAAGAGCGTTTGAGAAATTGTGCAAGGCATAATAGTCCGAATAGTCGATTCATCGTTTCGTTAATCTATAGATTAATCGATTATCAAATGAGTCGTTTGTTGCAGCCCTAACTTTGATAGGACCTTCCTAGCCGGAGATATGGCCGCATTTTACAATAAACTTCCTTTGGGTCGCTTAAAAACAAATATCGCAAATTGAATCGCAATCGCAATATCTGTCAGAAAAATCGCAATTAGATTATTTCCCCAAATCGTGCAGCCCTAGCTTCTTGTCTACCAGCTTTGTAACCTAATGTTGAAACCTTTACAAATGTCCCATGACCATTTACATAATTTTTTATAATTTATGTTGTTTTGAGTTTTCTTTTTGAATTATGCTGACAGCATTTGTATATTTTATTTATTTAAGTATTACTTTTTTTCTTGTTTATTGTGTTTTTCTTTCTTTTCTTGGGGATAATGTGTTTGTGTAATGTCTTTTGCTGAAAGAAAAAATTCCAACAGAAGAGTTTGTTGTTGTTTCTGGTGAAAAATGTTAAACTCCACAAGTTACCGTTTTATGAGTAGGATGATATCAAGCAGACTGCAGGAGCTAGCTACACCAATTATATTGTAACGGACTGGTTATAATGTTGATGTTTGATCCGTTTTGTTGTTCAGAGTTTGTTTGCATATTACAGAGTGTCAGTGAACGTGCCACTGTTTTGATGGACAGTTCTTGTGACCTGTGGCTGCAGGATGGGTGGGAGAGTGTTGTCTGGTTGGTTGGGTGTGGAGGAGGGAGGTTCCTAGAGGGAGAGACGGGGAATGCTAACAGTAACAGTAACCTGTGATCTTCATAATAAACTCCCGGATAAAGGACAAGCAAGCCTCCCTGTTTTTCTATAGCGAGACGCTACAATATATATCTTTATATATATTTATATATAAAAATGTGGCTTTTGCCCACCACTGCTCAGTGGAAGAATGAGTGTACACTGAGTTCTCCTACTGAACCAACATGAAATGTGCCTAGCTTAGTGTAAACTAGCTCTTGCAGTCTGCTCATGCTCATACTCATGAAACAGTAACTTAGTTGAGTTAACATTGGCTTATTCACCAGAAAAAACAACAAACTCACCTGTTGGCTGCTCATTGTTAAATGAGGTCCGGTATCAGATCGCTGGATCGCTAGAAACACCGCTGTCATCAAACTGGCAGGGGCTGTTCCGTGCTCTGCTCAACCCCCCTCCGTCCAAATGGACTCAGTATCGCCCCCTGCTGCCGTGAAGCATGTGTGAGTGAGCATGTGTGAGTGTGTATGTGTACATTTTTGAGCACAACCACGGCGAGTGGTTGTGCTCAAAAACCAATGGTTAACCAACCAATTTATCCAACCAATCGGAGAACTCGAGAAGGTCTATTCTGATTGGCTGGTCGTCTCCAATCATATCTTCCAGCGCCATATAGAGAGAAGAGTTGTGACAGCGGAAGTCCAAAATGCTTGATCGTCATGTGGTTCAGAGAGACTCAGAAAGGCACTGAGCAAGTTTCCGTATTCTTATGCTCCAGTTCAGCTTTCCAGTTATTGGATTGATTAACACATTCCTCATCATTAGAAGGCTCAAGTACATCTCTGTTTCAGAACTGCTATCATCAAACCCTAATCTTCCTGTGACAGAAAGAGACAGAAACACCTTGGATGTTTGGCAACCCTTCAAGCATTAGGATACACATGTGATAAACATAATGCATCATTTGTATTATATTTGACTTTTTGACAGAAGAAAAGTAAAAAAACACATATTTTGGAGAATATCACAGAGTTGAGAGTTTGATTTAAAGAAAAGAAACCAAGCGTGCTACAAACCTAATGTATTCAATTAAGGGTTCATTTTTTTGTTCCGCGAAACACAGACTGCCAGATTTGGTATAGTTGGGTTTCTTCTTAACCTTTATTTAACCAGGAAGGTCTCATTGAGATTTTGCAAGAGAGTTGGGAACAAGATAGGCAGGTTTAATTGCAATAACTCCTTATGAAAGGTCAAGAGTAAATCTTCTGTCCTGTATGACCTTTTTAAAACATAACGCTTGTCATTTGGAAAACTTTCCTCATCCAACATTGTTTTGCACATTTTTTTAAATATGGATACTCCGCCCACACTACACTTCTCCTATGTTCTTATAATAAAAGCTTATAAATACAACATGCTACGTCTGAGGCCAGGCTTTACTTTTCAGAGATACCAAAAAAAAAAGTGTACATTGAGGAAGCTTTTTCTCTGGGTGATTTCCACTAA
Organism: Dissostichus eleginoides; assembly: GCA_031216635.1. Classification (NCBI taxonomy): domain Eukaryota; kingdom Metazoa; phylum Chordata; class Actinopteri; order Perciformes; family Nototheniidae; genus Dissostichus; species Dissostichus eleginoides. The sequence goes on along the minus strand of CM062273.1, from coordinate 24,428,207 downwards.
CCAGTTGATAAACAGGGCTGAGAGAGCAGACAATTGGATGGCGTAGTTTATCTTGATCTTGATTCAGCCTGTAGCTCTGCTGTCCTTCCTCACAAACACACAATCTGGTTGCAGTTAAATAAACCTGTTCTGCTTCACAATCATAAAGTCTCTTGTAGTTGGAAATACTCTTTTCTGACTCACTCCATAAAGATCTTCAATTCTGTGACAAATGTATGTTGTTTTTTGAAACAGATATACTGTTAAATGCTGAAATATTTGAATGTGTCTTCCTTGTGTGTTGTTACTTAACATCAGTTGCTTATAGAGTGATGAGTGAGGCAACAAATGCCCCAAAAACAATGCATGATTGAGCACTGTACAATGTGTAAGAAAGCAAAACACATACATGTCGTAAAACCCCACGTGGGCCAGGCACCTGCTAAAAACACAAAACCCTGGACAGATAGACTGCTGCGGAATTCTGCACGAGGTCGATCCAGTAACCCCAGGTCAGTTTGTTGGTATTCCCTCTGTCTTAGTGCAGTGCACATTTCATCCTATACATCAAAGCAAACGTTTTCTAAAAAATTACAATAATTATTGCTCTTCTTAAAGGTTACCTTTCAAAAAACTTTAAATACCACAATTTCCATGACAGCACCTCACAAATGTATTAACAACTAAAGCAGCAAGTAATGAAATGTTTTTATCCTCTACATCAATCATTTGTATAATTTCTAATTGCATTACAAATATTATAAGCTACTTGAAAGGCATAGATACAAACCATAGCATTGATCATTATTGCTATCTCTGAATAAATGTCAAGCGTTTGCCCGTTGTTCTTCTATATGTCATACCAATTTTGTAAAAAGGTCAAGATAAAAAAGCATATAAAAAAAGCATAATTTCTAAAGATATACCAGATCACTCTTTTTCCATGCAGAAAATAGGCTTAAAGAAGGTGGAAAGGTGGTTTCTACTGTCTGTTTGCTTTATCTTCATTTCTTCATACTTACTCTGTCATCCTCCAATAAAGGACAGAACTGCCGTTGTCTGGCCCCGGGGCCACAGCAGTGCTCTTTAGCATTTTCAGACCTTATGTTCAGGTTGGGGGGAAGAGTCACACTGGGGCCCATTTGCCTTTTCTGCACCCATGCAAGGTTTGCAGCCGTGGCAGCATGTGGCCAGAGATCGACAGATAATGATTTTACCTCTGCTCGCCTGTGGGCACCGTAAATCACTTCACAATCATGTTAACCACCAAAGTCCCCAGCCAAGAGCGCAACAAAGGCACTTGATGTCGTTGTTGCTGAGGTAAAAAAAACCTGACAGAGTGGCCCAAACAGCAAAACAAGGTGTTGTTCTCTCTCTCTATGTCCGTTTGTGTGTGTGTGTTTCACTATCTAATCTAATTTGTGAAGAGCTCTGGAGATTGGATTGAACTGATAAAGTGACTTAATTTTCAAAAGTTGACTTTTCTCTTTATGTGAAGCCCAGAGGTCAAAGCTTTAATTATTGTCTAAAAATGACTAATATGGCAAATGGGTGGCTTACCATACAAATTCAACTGTCTGGTGTAAATGTTAATCAAATAATTATGAATTAAGAAAATATAGATATATTGTTTTATTCAGACACTAAACATGCATCAATAACTTGTGAATGTTAACTGTATAAAAGCATAAAATAAATAAACCATAACTGATAACTTCACATGTATTTAAAGTTGTTAATTGCAAATGTAAATTCATCAATCTTTGGAATTGTTTGAAGACCACTAAAAAACGACCAATTATGAGAAAAATGCTCGAGTGTAGGCTTTACAAAAGATGTAGGCTACTATACGGCTCTGGGTTGGAATGAGTCTGATAGATACTGCGCTTTGATTTATTACAGCAGCATTAGCATGTTTGACGTCAGAAACCGCAAACAAATGACCCTATAAAAACAGGGAACCTGTCTGAAAAAAAGGGGAAAGCTTTGAGCGCAAGACAACGCCGGGTAGATCTAGAGAGCGAAACAACTGCACTGCCACTTTACTAGTACTTCGACACGACAAAGACCACAGAAGACTTTTGCGTCTGAAGATGACCCTGTCAAGCAGCTCCACGTCCTCTACAAAGACCATCCGCAGAGCAGCATCCGAGCTGGAGAGGTCTGACTCCATTACGGTAAGAAATATAGAATTAAGTTTAAGTTTTCTGTTATTTTAGCTTTTAACAATTTGGCACAGTGTTACCAGTGATGTGTCTGAATAATATCCAGAATTCCACCTAAAACAGTAATTGCGCGCAGAGTGCTTGGCAAGGTGACAATTACGCACGATGCGCTGTATTTCTGTAGAAAAAAGCATTTAGCAATACACACCGGACACCAGCTAAAATATTCCCTTATGTCAGCTACTCAGTTTAGCCGTGTCCTAGGTTTGACTTGATTGAAAATCAAAACATCTACAGTACGCAAGACTTTGTTTTTTTCTTTTGGGACAGTCTCAAAGGTTCCTCGGTAGACGGCAAAGCTTGATCGAGGACGCGCGCAAGGAGAGGGAAGCCGCCGCTGCAGCCGCAGAAGCTGCAGAGGCCAGCGAGCAGATAGTGTTTGAGGAGGACAATGGGAAAGCGCTGCTCAACCTCTTCTTCACTTTAAGAAACTCCAAGACTCCTGCACTGTCGAGGACACTCAAAGTGTTCGAGGTATAACTCTTGTGAGGTTGCAAAGATGTTTTTTGTGTATTTGTAAGCAGAATTCTGACGAAAGGGTGTGGTGTACCACTTAGGTCACGCTTTATAACGAGTTTATACGATGCAATTGATTAAGGACTATTAAAGCATTTACTAATGCTTTAAAGGTACACTTTTAAAAAGGCATAATTTATTAGACAATTCCTTTGTGTTTTATTTTAAAAAATCCAACTGGTTGGTGTTGTATCCCTTGAACTGTAATTAATGCAGTTTAAATCTAGCCAATATTCATATATATTTTTATGTGCATGGGTTTCTCACCCTCTAAAAAACGGTTAAGTTATTAATGTTAAGTTTAGTGAGAGGTGAGTAGTCGGAGGGATAACATCTCTTTTTCCACACAGTGAGATCTTGATAATCTATTAGAGGTTATGACTTCTAAATTATCAATTATATTTAACATAGATGGCATAGATGTGGTCTATATTGCTTGGAGAGAATACAAACAAATAAGTATTATAGCCTCTTGGTGAGGACAGTACCTAAGCATAACTGAATTAAAAAAATCCAACTCCTCTTACATTTTATTTTACACTGTTGAATGTATTAAAACTAGTTTTTGCATATTTTGTTTAGCTTGATTTTATTAAAAAATTCTGCATTCTTTTTTCCTCATCATTCATCCACCAAGTCTTCTCTGTTCTCACTAGTATTTTTAAGAGACTGTTCCACAATATATTGGGCATGCTTTCTCAAATACTGTGCTGCATAAATGCATCCTACCTTTGTCATACTGTGAATTTAATCTATTATTGATGCAATAGTTACATTTAGGTGTCTTGACTTTATTTCAGACATTTGAAGCTAAGATTCAACATTTGGAGACGCGCCCGTGCCGGAAGCTGAAGGACAGCGGGGAAGGCCTGGAGTACTTTGTCCGCTGTGAGGTGCACCTCTCAGACGTCAGTACTCTCATCAGCTCCATCAAGAGGAATGCAGAGGACGTTAAAACCACCAAAGAAGTCAAATGTAACATAATTTACTTATTTTATTATAAACCATTTGAAACGTATTTGATCAAACTAAATTTGTATTTAACTTTCTCTTCTAGTTCATTGGTTCCCAAAGAAAATAGCAGATTTGGATAAATGTCATCATCTGGTGACAAAATTCGATCCAGACTTGGATCAAGACCATCCTGTAAGTAATGACTTTTCCAGTATCGTGCATTCTGAGAATTCTCAATATTCTGCTGATTATGTTGTTGGAGCAATATGTCATAAAACAGAAAATGTGATCAGTGTTTGATAGGCCTATATTTGATTTGACAGGGCTACACAGACCCTGCTTACAGGCTGAGGAGGAAGATGATCGGAGACATCGCCTTCAGATACAGACAGTGAGATACAGTCTTTTGCCTGAATGCTGCACAGACATTATTTTTAAAAACTTGATTATCCCTGATGCATGTGTATTTGTGTTTGTCCTCAGTGGGCAGACAATTCCCACTGTGGAATACACAGAGATGGAGATTGCCACATGGTAAGGGCATGCTCATTTAAAATACAGTTGATATGAAAACTTACACCAAAAAGCATGATACCAAAATATACGCTGAAAACAACTCCTTGCCTGTTTTTCTTATGATCTTATGACTTTCTTGCCGTTTGATTATGACAGCTTTGATGTGTCAATTCACAACCCACTGAGTCCCTTTTTATATTGTCTTTAAAGACAGATAACATTTGTTTTGTATTTTTGATGAATTCATTTCAGATCAAAGGCTTCAATAATTTCAAAGCATTCTAGGTGTGCCAGCTTCAGCACATCATTTTATCAGGGAGATGGAAACGTGATTTTATGGGATAGTTTACAATTAAGTGAATTTATACTTGTATGATTGATTTAATGTGCACAGTTTTGCCAAAAGAAGATGTCTGAGTCTATGACGTGCCAGTTAGACAGTTATTTGAAAAGAATGGTTTTGCATTGTACTTAAAAAGCTATTAAGATAAATGATTAAGCAATACTTTAAAATAGAAATATAAGATAGAAAATGTTGAGAAATTGCAATACAGAGAATGGTATAACTAAACAGTCCCAAAAGTTTTTTTAATTATATTTACAGCTCATTTTATCCTTATTGATGGTTACACCTCAATGCTTGAAAGTCTTTTGTTAAAGAAGAAAACCTGAATGTCATTTAATCCCGAATTAGGAGGGAAGTCTACTCAACTCTGAGGGAATTGTATATCACACATGCCTGCAGTGAATACCTCGATGCCCTCCATCTGCTGGAAAGGCATTGTGGGTATGGTCCAGACAACATTCCCCAGTTGGAAGATGTGTCATGCTTCCTCAAAGGTAAAGACGGGTTAAGAAACCAACTGAAGTGTTCAGTCTATATAATACACTTTCCATTTACCTATATTCTTTCTCTTTGTCTCTTTATCTATTATTTCCCTAACACACACTCAAACAGAGCGAACAGGGTTCCTGCTCCGTCCAGTGGCAGGTCTGCTCTCCGCCAGAGATTTCTTGGCCAGTTTGGCATTCAGGGTGTTCCAGTGCACCCAATACATCCGACACGCCTCGTCCCCTATGCACTCCCCAGAGCCGTGAGTATGAGTGTGACTTCTCTTGCTCTGCTCATCGCATTAAACCTCATCCAACATATGGCCATTGCCATTAAAATAATAATAAAGCAAACATATACAATGAACTTAAAGTTATCTCTCAAATTCCTGTTTAGTCTGCAAGAAAAACACACTTCTGTCTTCACTTCTCTTGTTAACACAATTCGTACCTTAAAGTCTGTATTTAGTTAAACATATCTGTATAGGGTTTTTCCATTTAGATATAATATGGTGCCAGTTGAATCTCTCTTTCTTTCCCTTTAGTGACTGTGTACATGAACTGCTGGGCCACGTCCCAATGCTGGCTGATCGCACTTTTGCCCAGTTTTCACAGGTAAGAGGGTGGAGGTCCTGAGCACTCTTATAATGCATGCTGTGTTATTTATTTTACTAACCTTTTTATTATGTGCTTCAGAACCTTGGTCTGGCATCACTTGGGGCTTCGGATGAAGATATTGAGAAACTGTCCTCAGTAAGACTTCAGTCCTCCAACACATATTTACATTCATTGTTAAGTGGTGACCTCCAGTGGCTGTAGCAATTATGACAGGAGAAAAGAAAGAACTCAGGTGACGTAAGAGACCACTAGGGAGGGGCTGAGCTGCATGTAAGGGTCAAACAAACAAAGGTCAACATTAACTCATTTTAACTTCCACAACTTAATTTATGTTACGTACTTAACATATGAATCACATATGTGATGTTCTTAACTTACATGCCTTACTAAAGTTATCCAACACACGTACTAAACCAAAACAACAAACTTTGATGTTTTCCTCAACCTAACCACATGGTTTTGTTTTGATTTACAACGTTATCAACATGTAGAAATCGCTTCAAACACTTCAAAAAACTTCAAAAAACTTCACCCCCCCTTTTTTGACTCACAACCAGCTCTGGTCCCTTTTGTACAGTCCCTTACCTAAGATGTGTGAAAAAATGATTTAATAGTCCACCCCAGTATCCTTCTTTCTCTCAGTAAATCTATTTTATTTCCCATCAGCTATACTGGTTCACTGTTGAGTACGGCCTCTGCAAACAGAATGGTGAGGTGAGGGCTTACGGAGCTGGACTGCTCTCCTCTTACGGAGAACTTGTGGTACGTTCAAGCATGTTCTCTCTGTTATCTGCTTTAAAATATGATCGTTTTCTCCGCCACCTGAGCTGTCAGGTAACTCTCAATCTTTCTCTTTTATGTAAATCCAGCACTCGCTGTCTGATGAACCAGAGACAAGGCAGTTTGAACCAGAGGCTGCAGCGAGGCAGCCCTACCAAGACCAGACGTACCAGCCCGTCTACTTCATTTCTGAAAGTTTTACAGATGCCAAGGAAAAATTCAGGTACTGAATCATACATGCTTTCTTGTTCAAACCCAAGCACACATACACAAGAACATAGAGAGACACAGAGAAGTAGAGAAAAACAAAAAGAGGGGGTTATGCAAGGACAAGGTCATAGAACAGCCAGCCGGCCCCTGAGGCCACACACTTCAGCCATAGCTGCCAGAAGACAGCTGTTACTAATGTAGTGTTTCTTACCAAGGCAAAACGCTGTAGTTTTATCTGGCAAACAGATCAAATGTTACCCTGCAAAACAAGTAGCTTTAGTGAATGTTTTCACAATATTTGGTTTCTATTAGAATATAAAATGTGGCATCCTTGACACACTCAGAGAAAATGATCTGCCCGGGAATGTTTGTCGAAGTATAGGCCCATAGTGAATATATTTCCTGTGTACTGACACAAGCAGGATAATCCAGTCTTTATTAAGTGCAAAATGCATAGGATAAACTACAACTGGGGGAACTTTTTTCAATTAAGTTTTCACTGGCCACAAGAAATATTTTGGTTTAAATTCTCTGCATTTATGAAGAGCTCATATACTCATCTTTGACTTCTTTGAGGGTTCTAACTGTATTGTATATTTGACAAAGGGGTTACGTGGCGGGAATCAAGCGTCCCTTTTCCGTGAGGTTTGATCCATTCACCAGCAGTGTGGAGGTGCTTGACAACCCACTGAAGATCCAAGCAGGCCTGGACGGAGTGAAGGACGAGCTCAAGATGCTAACAGACGCCCTCAGTGTTTTGTCATGATGATGACCCGGTTCTGCGACCGCCCTGCTGTTGTCTGCTTCCTCTCTGCTGCGCTCAGAGACGTCCGACGTGTGATCAAGACCAATGTGTTCATCTTTCTGTGCTGTACTTCCAGTATGATGCTGTTTCTGAAGAGTTGTTGCTTGCTGGTAGGCCGACAATGTTGCAACCATTAAAACCTCAAGTCACAGCGCAGGCTTTCCAAAGATGTTTAACACCTCGCTGGTTGAAATGATTGGGTTTTACTGACTGGGCCATTAATGCTTATAAATCAAAAATGTGTTGTTTGAGAAATGTGTCAAAATCGGAACCAAAATAAAGGGAATTGTGATAATGAATGTATAAAAAGAAAACTAAATGAGTATAGTACAATTATTTTAAAATCAAAGAAACAAATGAAAATATTAAAGTGTTTAACAAATAAAACGTATTTATGAAATATATATTTAATCACAGTTATTTTATTTAGAAATCAATATCTCTTATGTGTTAAATTCTTTATTTTGCAGATATGTGAATTCAGTATTTGAGTATTGCCTCTAAATGTATTGATTTATCTGGTGTTTCTGTCTTGCAGTGTATCGCATAATAAAATAAATAATACAACATACTTTCCATGTAATGAACTGTTGACTACTGCTTCAAAAACGTATCTATCAAACATTAAAAATGGCAAATAAAAAAAATTCTGTCATCTCTTATTTATTTATGTTGTGTCCATATATTGCAAAACACAAATCCTACAGACCAAAATTGTATAATACTTGGCTAGGACATCTGTCTGCCACAAGAGGGGGCAGTCCCGCAGGGTGTTTATGCTTAGTCTTAAATTCACAGCAAATTCTATTTAAGCCTTTCAATTAATACATTTCCTTTATGCTATATGCCTGCCTTAAACGTAAATGAACAATTTTGCAATATTATTAAATGTTAAAAACAAGCTAATATGCATCTGTATTACAAAAATACACCTCTGTAAAGTTAAGGGAAATAGCTTAAGAAACAGATATTCTAACAAATACAATACTTGTTTTTCTATTATATTAAAATGTTGCATCACCGCCATTTAAATGACAACAGACAACCACAAGAATGCAAGCTCATCATCACCAATTGGACCTACATTATAAATGTGCTATTGTGGACAATTAGGAAAAGTACTGTCTATGAAAATTCATTAGAGAATAAACGAATACACGCTTTTAACAAACCAACCTTGGGGGACTTGTCCGGACAGAGCTCCTGTCCCGGTGTTCAGGTATCAGTGGGCAGCTGTTCAGTACTCTCTGATGCTCAAACCAACCTGCTGAACGCTGCGAGACAAACAAACGGTTCACTCCCAGCACCACTAGGTGTCAGTCTGAGTCTGAAGACATGTCCGGATCCCTACCTTCTGCAGAAGCCCCACTTATATAAGGGAACCCTCAAACAGTGTTAGAAAAAAAAGGAAAAAGCTTACCTTTATGTAAAATGACATTTTGGAGCTTGATGCATGCAGGACATTGTTGTGTCTATTGTACAACTACCTGTGCAACATCTGGATGAGTTTTTTTCCTGCTGGTATTTAAACAGTCATCCACAGTATGAGTGATGCATTGACAGTTTTAAATATATAAATATAAATTATTATTAATATTTAGTTTTTCACTTCCTCCAAAGATGCAGCATTTACAGTTGACTACTCTGCGCCAGCCACTCATTGCTGCTGCTGCGTCATCCTGCTGCCTTCAGGTAACCTACTAATCAACATTCACTCAGTCACATTTGACCCCGGTGACTGCATCCATACCTGAGTCAGTGAGCCGCAGACCATGGCCACACTTCTTCCACTCTGAATGTTAATCTTAATTACAGCAGGGCGGACACTTTGACATTTTTCTTGGAGTCTGAGGAATTACGTCTATTCTTGTTCAGTCTGCGTCCTGTGTGTAAACATTGTGATTGTAGGTTACAGTGCGTAAACGTGGAAAATGCCTATGGAATTGTTCCATATTTTGTAACTCTCACTCTCTCCCTCTCTTTTTGCCTTTTCTCCCCTTTAAGCACTTTTCCATAAAACGTCCCTGGACCATTTTTTTTTTAACCAGCAGTGAAGAGGAGGAGCGAGGGGTGTGGTGTGGGTGTAAGGGGCGTGTTTGGTATATAATAGTTTTCACAGTGAAGTTTTGCCTGTCGCCTGGTCTTTGGGACAGCGTCTCACACATCATCTCAATAGCTTCACCAACTGGGAAACTAACTCACCTGCAACCTTTCCAACCAAATAACCCCTACATTTTGACTACTGCCAACTGACATGGAGACCCAGCAAAGACACGGACACCAATCAATTTGCCACACCTGCCAGAGAACGGAGAGCAGCAGAATGAAGGTAACCAGAGGGAACAAATAGTTTTACACTCTCCGGTTGTGCTGCGCGTGTATTCATAGACCTCTGGCAGGGTTTTAACCATGTTTTCTTGGTTCTGTAAGTGGGATACCGCCTCGGGCTGAGCAGATGCATTGATCGCATCATTTTCTTTTGTGCAATATGAGAACCGGACATGTGTTTTAATTTTGCATGCTGCAAAAGAGAAAGTTCAATATACACAAATGACATGGAGTGTGCTTGAAGCTTTGAAGCATTTGTGCAACAGGTTGCCTGATATGATAGAAAACGATAAACGGGTTGAGAAGTATTTTATTCTCCTCCCATCTGGACGGTGCGCCGCTTACTGGATTCGGAGCAAACAGCTGGTCTTTGATTCGGCAGATAGGGGGCGGTAGGTCTGAGGGTCAGTGAGCTCACCACAGGGTGAGCAAGGGGAAAATATATGCTGAGTCTGGCTTTTCAGATAGTTAACTATCGAGCAGCCGGTCTTGCAACTTCCGGGGAGTTGTGTAAGAGTGTGAACGGCAGAGATACCGTCTACTTTTCCCCTAAGAATAAGCACTTCTCTCAGGTGCAACACAATGACAGCGGGTGCTAACAGTTGAAGGGGGGTGGATGTGCATTTGACATCATTTGGTTGCACACAATTGGCTTCTTTCTTTAGTAGGTCAATATATAGAAAAGGTATAGACTGGAATTATACGTCTTGTTCAAGCATGCCAATGTAAAAGAGGGGCTCCTCTTTTAGAGGGGCTCCTCTTTTACAAAAACGTATAGGCAACATCTGGCTGTCATATGAGAATTATATGTTGATGACTTCTGTATTGTGTGCTCGCATTGGATGACCCGTTGCTTCATGGTGAAAATGTGTGTTTTTTTCTGTTGCCTGCAGGTCAAGAAGATGTCTTCGTCCAGTCGCGTGCTGCTGTTTGCACTGGCCCTCGCGCTCTACGCTGTGGAAATAGCCTCGGCGGAAACGCTGTGTGGGGGAGAGCTGGTGGATGCGCTGCAGTTTGTCTGTGAAGACAGAGGCTTCTATTTCAGTAGGTTTTCAATCCCGGCACAAGTTTTGCACAATGCGCTGCACACAACGCCGTTTAGCTTTTTTATGTCCCTCTGTTGTTCATTCGCACACATCTGTTTGGATAGCTGAGGCTATCGCTCTGTCTGTGGCTGTGTGGTATGCGTGTTTGGTATTTTTCTTTCTCACGCACACACACACTGAGTGAGAGACATAAAAGAGTGAGAAGGAGATTATAGCCAGCTGTGTGTCTCAAGACGTCGTCCAGGCTGCTCGGCTGAGTGCGCGTTCTGCCTACAGCCCATACCTCTCATTGCATATGAAAGGCCGGCGAGCTGTGAAGGCACACACGACACAGAGCGACACAATGGGCCGCTTGTTTACCAGTAAAGTAATAGCACCCAAAGAGGCATACCAGTCACCTCAGCACCAGTGTTCCCAGGCCAGGCGATCACACTGATGATCAAGAAAAGGGGGGTTGGAGGCTGTTTTTGATGTCAGGTTAAGAGGAAGGATCATTAACATCAATTCTGATTATTGCTTCCATTGTAGTGATGATGGGGATAGCTGTAAAGCATTATGAGAATGTATTGTGGTGGTTGTTAATCCTCACACGGATAAGCTTCTGTTTGCACTGCCTGCAGTGTTTGTGACATACATGAGTTCACCTTCATTCAGTATATCTGCATTTTCTTTTCATTTCATTAAGATATAGTCCCACCCTCTGCTTTTCACCTTTGACAGTTTCTTTGTGTGCTGCCCGCCACAGAAGCTTCTCAACAATCGGAAAGATCATTATCCAATTTAGGCTGACATAGATGTGCTTCCTCCTCTTCTCCTTCGCCCCCACTGGATCACCCTCTCTTTTGCTCTCATGTTCCTCTTCCTGCATCACATCTAGCCGTCCCTCTCATGAGATTTGGGAGCAGGACTTCAAACAAGGCCTTTATTGGTCGTGGATAGTGTTCCCTTTTGCAACATGCTCACCCTTTACCCCCCTCACCTTATTCTTCTATACCTTTCTCTCCTGTGTCTTTACTCTCTTCCTCTTTTGTTTCACATTCTTTCCCTCTGTTTCGACGTCACACAACCTCTCTCCCTCACTGATCCCTTTTCTCCTGTTTTCTCTACCTCTCCGCCCCTCCTCTCCCTCCTCATCCTCTTTATCTGTGCTGACTTGACAAAGGACAAGGTCACAGCAGAGTTTCCATTTTATGTATTTGCTCACCCAAAGGTCTGTCTGAGAGCTTAACTGTCTGTCTCCATCAGTCTCTTTTGGTGTCTACAGCACAGGGTGTTTACTTACTCATTAAGGGACTTCCATATAGCCCTAATCAGATTATCCTCTACAAACAAAAAGATTTGTTGCAGTTGTTCATAGATTTCCTTTTATCCTCTTTGCTCCATGGACTGCTATGATTGTTGAAGTAATCCTACGAAAACAACCTAGATTCTTTACTGATACCAGTGTTGTGTTCCCAGGCCTTAACCTCACCCTCCTCACGCTCTGTACTCATCCCTTGTTGTGTTTATCCTCAGGTAGGCCAACCAGCAGGGGGAACAACCGGCGCAACCAGAACCGTGGGATTGTAGAGGAGTGTTGTTTCCGTAGCTGTGACCTCAACCTGCTGGAGCAGTACTGTGCCAAACCCGCCAAGTCCGAAAGGGACGTGTCGGCCTCCTCTCTGCAGGTCATACCAGTGATGCCCGCACTAAAACAGGTATGTCTTAACAACAACAACACGCCAGTATGGGAAACTGTTCTAAAGCTTGGTTTTATCTGTCCATCCATCTCCTGTGCCTCCATTCACCTCTGAGCCTCACCCCTATCTCTGACACCAAGAACAGACTGAAACCCACACAAAGACAGGTTTATCTGGTTAAAATGGACATTGGTAAGCAGTTAGCTTCCATGTAAAGTGCTGAGCCTCATGGAAAACATCAAGACTGTCACATCACATAGTGTGTGTGTGTGTGTGTGTGTGTGTGTGTGTGTGTGTGTGTGTGTGTGTGTGTGTGTGTGTGTGTGGTGTGTGTGTGTGTGTGTGTGTGTGTGTGTGTGTTGTGTGTGTGTGTGTGTGTGTGTGTGTGTGTGTGTGTGTTGTGTGTGTGTGTGTGTGTGTGTGTGTGTGTGTGTGTGTGTGTGTGTGTGTGTGTGTGTGTGTGTGTGTGTGTGTGTGTGTGTGTGTGTGTGTGTGACATGTAGAGACTGCTGGTCCGTAACAAACAGTGTGTTCAGAGCGTTTAATGATTAGTCATGGAACAGCAAGCTCCCGAAACTGGCATGCGTTATGATCTGTGCGGTCAAAAACACCTGACCTGGCCAGCAGAGCTTCTCCGGAATCTGTCACAAACATGCATCAAAGCATTTCGGGTCTTTGTGATCACAAGACCGAGCTGTGGCTGCTTTCCAGGACTCTTCAAATCCCTTCCACCCTCCTTTAGACAAGGCTGGAAAGATGTGTATAGGGTTTCTGCTTTGACTTGTTTGAAAATCTGCATCAGTGGTTGGAGATTGCTAGTGATGTAAACAAACCCAAAATGAACTTCTGCGAATGACCAGAGGAAAATATCCTCGGCCTAAAATACAATAAAAAGAGACTGCAAGGGAATTAGTTGGGACATGTCCCTAGTTTGTGTGGGCAGGGAGAGTTGATGGGTACAGCCTGCTCTGAGGGCCAGCTGTTCTTAGGCTATTGTGCAGGCTTGGAATGAATGAAGGGGGATAAACACTTCTCAAGTGGCAGGACCAAAACAAGCCATTCAGAAAGAGCACTGGCTACTTGCGCATAAATTCTAGCCCCGCTGCTACCACTCCCACTCTGTCTCAATCTAGGGTGCTCAGCAAAACACCTAGAGCTGTGTAAAAGAGTTTGCTGGGTTTGAATAGAGGTTGTGGAATGACAGTGCGTTTATATGGCGTTTCACGTAACGGGGTTAGTCAGTTCAGTGGGTCGTTGGGTGAACGACACTGTGCTCCTCATATGTATATGAGGCAAGTGACCGCACTTCCCTTTGACAGTATGTTAAAGAGGCTGAGCTAACACTTGTTGACAGCTTCTCTCAGTCAAGGAAACCAAAACAAGGGCAAGTCGGAGGCAAGGCGAGTCTGTTGTGACGCTGGGCAATATAAGAATGACATTTGATTTCCATTTGACTGGCCCAACAATGACTGAATGTTTTTGCAAAACAAACAAGGCTTTCCTCCATTGTAATAAGCACTTGCAGTGTATCTTATCACAGCTAATGAACTCCCTCTTTTCCCTTTTTTCGCCTGCCCGCCACAATAGGAAGTCCCAAGGAAGCAGCATGGGACCATCAGGTATTCCAAATTCGAGGTGTGGCAGAGGAAGGCGGCCCAGCGGCTCCGGAGGGGCGTCCCCGCCATCCTGAGGGCCAAAAAGTCTCGGAGGCAGGCTGAGAAGATCAAGGCCGAGGAGCAGGCAGTCTTCCACAGGTCCCTGATCAGCCTGCCCAGCAAACTGCCGCCTGTCTTGCTCGCCACGGAGAACTATGTCAACCACAAATGAGCCCGCTGCCAGCCCTTTGCACAGACAAGAGTTTCGAGGGAGAAAAAAAGACTAGGGGATTATAGCTTTGTCTCTGACGTCATTTCTGTGGCAGTCCTCTTTGACCTCCCCTGCCCTGTCCGAGCCCACCAATCCCTCCCCCTGCTCTCATCCACTACTTGTTGACCCCCTGGCCCTTTTCAAATGCCCCCCCCCCCCCCCCCCCCCCCCCCCGCCCCTCAACCCCAACCACCAACCCTCCTCCGGCACACAAACATGCCTTCACATTCTTCCTGTCTGAACTCTTTCGCTCCCTCTCTCTTTCAGTCACTGACACAAAAGGCACAAACAAAAACGATGAACAAAAAGTTAACAATTCGGCTGAATGCAATTCAGGTGGATCCTTAAGCAAGAGAGAAAAGGGAAGGGAGAACTGAAGATGAAAGAGATCTGTGGTTTGCAAGTGTCAAGAGGACACCCAGCGGAATGTTTTTTTGTCTTTGTGGAAGACAACTGAAAGTGAAGAGCAGCTTGCATGAAAGAATCCATTCCACATCATTTTTCCTGAGGCAAAAAGAAAATCTCTGTTAGTTCTTTTTCTTATTAGTTTGCACCTCTACCTATAAAGGGACTTCCACACTGTAAGGAATTATTTTGTAAAATTAGATTCCTGTTCCAGCACCTTTTGATCACAAACAAAAAGCAGAAAAGAGTCTGCAAAATTGCACATTGCCACGGATTACGTCAAAGTAAAGAAAAAAATGGCACTATTTTTTTATGAACAATGAACGTGTAGCTTAAAAAAATGACATGGTGCTAACTTTGGGAATGGACTCAAAGAAGAGGTTGAAAAGCACGTTTTTTTTCTTTGAATGAATATTAAAACTTTCCGTTTTAAGGAAAGTGTGACTTTTGAAAAAAGGAAGATAAAGGATATGGTGGAGCTCCTGGCAGTGGCAATGTCAAGGGGGAAGTGTCGGCATCTAGGCTCACAGCGAGTGCTCGCGGCTGCTCATCACTAGCTTGCCAGCGTAAGCGGCAAGGGGGACCTGAAACCCAGTCCCTGTTCCTCCTGTCCCTGGCAGACACAGGGAGCAGTGGGGGACATATGGGACACCGTGGACCGCCTGGATTTGGACAGTACTACAGTTCTGGGACAGAACTTCCTGTTTGCCATGGTTTTGCAGACTGCTCTCACAGGAAGTAACTTGGAATGGACAAATAACAAGTGGGATAATGATGATTATATTTGATTGTGTCTTTTATCTGTTTTCTTTTCATATCAATGTTTCAATGAACAAAAAAAGGAAAACCCCGTCAGTTTCTGGTACCGTGACATTCCTGTTTTTCCAAGTTAGGCTTTTCTTTTGTTTCCATGGTTATGTTATAATGTTATTTTACAGTTCTAAAGAAAGGCACAACATTTCAATTCAAAGGGAAAAAAACAGCAATAATGTCAACTAACATTTTATTTTTATTGTATATCAGTAGTATTCACATGCTTTTGCCTGAAAACAAATACTTGAACATATATATCTATATGTATATATACATCTATATATCTATATATATTTATTTATATATATTTATATATATACATACATATATATATATATAGATAGATATATAGATATATAATTAGTTTCCAGGGACGTTGTGTTATTTTCCTTTAGTCTGAGCTGTATCTTGCGTAATGAGCCGCCAAGCTTTTTTGTTTGTTTGTTGAAATACAAATAAGGGCACTGTATAAAGGCATTATTTATTTTGTTATAAAATATATTTGAAAATTGGTCCAAATAATATACGTAGCACTGATGCTCAACTGACGGATTTATTTTGTATGATCTCTGTTTTCCAATTGGAGTTGTAAGGCTTTTTTGTAGATGCTTTGTACCAAAAATAATGTCTTTTTTTCCTTTTCCGTTTGCCATAGTTACTTTAAATTAATATTTTAACAGCAGCATAGCCTGGATTGCTTAGGCGTGTTATGTCACAGGAATAGGCACATACTCTGAATACATTGGTCTGCATGGATTTCCAGAAGCCTGTCAGGGTTTATCTGTGAAAAAGAAAGCATAAATGAATGACTTTATTATTGGAAAAATAACTGTTCAACATTGATTGTACTCAAACCCACTATGTTTTGAAGCCACTTTAGTATTGATGGCGTGAGAATGATCAGTCCTTCATTAAATCATGTCTTTCTAATTGTACATGGTGTCCTATGATCTTCTAAAGAGCATCTTGCCTACGTGCCAGTGCCACTGATGTTTTCGCGTGTTGGTTTGGGTCATGAGGCTGTAACTGTCCGGTCAGTTGTAGATTTTAGTGGTTAGCTTACACGTGACTTACACGAGTCATTGTGTTGATGCCTTAATTGGAGGTAATGATGTTGCTATGATGCTAGTAGTCATCAAAGGTCACCAAAAGGTCATTGTCTATTAAGGAGAGAGCATATCACCGCTCTAAACCTCACTGTCTGTCTGTCTGTCTGTCTGTCTGTCTGTCTGTTTGTCTTCTTTCTTCTCTGTTTGTAAAAGACAATGCCCCTGATCGTACGCATCAACAGTATGTATTGCATGGCGAGGGGGAGCAGGGTTGTTAGCCTGCCATTTACCCCTCCACAATCATCCAATAACCCATCCATTATGCATTTGATGAAGGGCTATCACACTGAACCATTTCTGAAGCACTCAGGAAAAAAAACTAAACAGTCTATGTTCTCCGAGGGAGAAGTGCAGTAGTTTCCGAGTGTCAGTGATAATCGTGTTGTGGAAGGGCAACTGAGGTTGTTACCTTTACCTGGCCACAATGATTTAGCTCTTTGTGAAAAAACCACTGAAGCCCATGTCAGAAACAAAGTCATTCTGTGGCACAATATAGTTTTCCTCCGCTATTGTGTCATGCATCATGGTGAAGAGTCAAGCCAATACTTTAAATCTTCTTTCTGTCAGAGAAATCTAAACTATCAAGGCTGCGTCCTGTCTCTAATTATATTCTACTTCAGTTGTGCAACAAAGCAGGCAGTGCAATTATTATTATTATTATTAAATTGTTATTATTATTGATAAAATTATTATATTTTCTATTTTATTTCATATTTTCCTGCTAGGACTGCATTCATTCACTATTGTAATGTTCAAACAGGCTACTCTAGTGTTCTTTTGAATGGCGTGAAGACAACCACTTCTTTTAGCTGAATATGAAGAGATACCTTGCCGAGCAATGGCAACTTTTTCTGTGTCAGTAGCTCACTCAGCCTGTGTGTATTTTATTGATTTAACCTCTGCACGCTAGAACGTCCGAAATGCACAATTCATGTACTTTCATTTTTAATATCAATAAAAAAACATTTTATCAAACATACAATGTCTAAAATAATTACTGCTTTGTTTGGTTTGCTTGCTGGTCTTTGACATATTTTTACACTTCTCGTTTGTTGAGCTTGAGAGCGATTTCTGAAGTATTTTTATATCAATTAAACCACATGTACCCTGTAAATGATTGATTAGATCTTAAGGCCTTGTGGAGAACCTCCAGCTGCTTTTAGCACCCTCTCTTTACTCTCTCCCACCCTCCCTCTTTCCCATCTTTTTTTCCACGTCTGTGCGTCTGCTCCTGCTCTGTGATAGGGCAAAGTGTGCCAAAGTGGTAAATCAGCATTCACAGAGTGGCAAACAGGCACACCACAACTCCTCAGTCCTTCCTCTGCTGCATGCCACACTTAACCTGACCTGTTCTCACTGCCTCAGACACACCCATCCGTACATCCATGCCACCATCCTCCAGCGGCTTGCTAACTAATGGAGCAAAATCCACTTCAGTGGCTAAGTTTAGTAACCGACATGTCTCAAATTATCACATGCGTATTCTGAAAATGGAACGACCTTTCATTGTTGACATGCATGCGCATAGCCACTCATGTGACGTCTCTTACCGGGCAGATTTACGATGCAAGAGCTTTGTTCCCAGAATGGAACAGTTTTTCAGGCACTGGGTTTAACGTGGTGCAGCCGAGTTGCTACTGTAGCTCTATGTTCTGTTTTAGGTTGGCGTCAAAAGAGCAGAAATCTCCTTTTCTCTGGAGTTAGTGTAACATTCTGCATTGCAATGATGAGATGCACATGTGTTGCTTCTGGGAATGTAGAAAAGCTGGTCGGCTATAATAGTAAAGGAGCTTGTGTTCAATTTTTTTCAGTCATAAATAGCTCAATTAAATCACCTTTGCCTGTCTCATGAAACCTTATTGCCGTGCTAAGAAGTTGGTCCCCTGCAAAAAGAGGGAAAACACTCAGCATGAAGTGGATGCTGTCGGAATTGTTTATTTCTGAAGAATGGCTAGAGGCTGCACAAGTTCTCACAAATTGATGGACATACTGATCATACATTTTCAGCTAGTGAATTCTTCACAATGACTCCATTCCCTTTATTGATAAATGCATTATTAGCGTAGCGTTCGTTTTTAGTGTCACTCCCAATAAAAAAGCCTTCTCTCAATTACTTTTCTTACCTACTGACAGATGTGTGTTAGTGTCTCTATGTATGTGTGTGTGTGTGTGTGTGTGTGTGTGTGTGTGTTCTCTAACAGCTTCTCTGGGAATCAGCCTGTTCCCTGCAGGTGTTTATACCTAGTTTGACTCTCTATAGAGCTTGGTAATGAGATCAGGGACACTCTAGTCCTCAGGGCTCGTCACGTCACCTCTAAGTTTGACGGGTCTCGGTCTGGCACCACATAAGGCAACCAAAACAAGCCAAACCGGCCCACAGTGCGCCAAGACTTATACTTGTTTTCCCTGATTGTTGGGTTTGAAGGTTTGATCGGATGCCACATTGGCATGGCATTGAAAACAAAAAAAAAGAGGAGATGTCAATGTAGTTAGACATGTATTGTCTGGCTTAGAGTGAATAATGACTGATACACAGAACCTTAACAGAACTGGAAAAGTATTTCTTCTTGTGTCCAAGCCAAGGTATGCATGTATTTTGGCTAGGCGCATTTTAACTTAATATCAGATTTAAATTTACATCTGCTTCTAAATTTGTAACCTAGGCATAACATCACTTGTCCTAAAAAGAAAACAATAGAAAGCGCACAGAAAAGCCAACTCGACCGAAACTGTTGGAGCCAAATAAACCATGAACCAAACCCACGCATCCATCCCCATAAGAGAGGCCTCCTGAACTGTGGAGCAGAGTGTAGATGTGGGTGGCACAACTCTCCCAGGCCTGACATTGGAAACTGCCAAAGAGCACACTAGAGTTAGTTGTGGTTGGCCGGATGCACGGGATGCATGTAAGGCCAGGCCAACTATTGAGGCACAGGGTTTGGCAAGCCCAGACCATCACAGCCCAGCGTGGCCACACAGGCCAATTAAGACAGGCCTTCTCCTCTCCTTTCTTCTCCTCCCCTCCTCTGTGTCTCTCTCATCTCTCCCTCTCTCTTTATCTCTCACTTTCTCTCTTGTACTCCCTCTCTCTTTCTACCAATCCTCACAAAGCGTGCTCACACATTCCTCTTTTCCCACTTTGCCTCTCTAATTGCTGCGGACTGAAAAGAGGGATGGAGAGAGGGGAATGAGATTGAGAGAAAGAGACAGAGAGAGGGAGAATCAGAGGGAAAGGGGGTCATACCACAGAACTTCTAAGTCCGGGACAAACTGTACTGGCCCCCTGGAATAGTCTAAACTCTTGTGTGCAGTGTGACCATCCACTGCTCTATCTGTCTTTCTCCCTATCCCTCTCTCATTAATTAATCTGAAACTTAAGCTTATTTCCTCAAAAGAGCTTTATTTCATAGTATAAAATATAATCCAGTCCTCGCATGGGCTCCGAGGTGGTTACGGCAAAGCCAGAGTATAAAGAGGTGATTGTGTTTCTTCAGCGCCCCACAAAACTATCTAATTGTTGATTACTAATCAACCAGGAGCAGCAAGGAGGCTTTCCTAATTATGTAACCGTAGGTTCTGACACATTAACAATGAAGTGGAAGTTTTAGTGGATTTTGCACTAAGTAAAACAGCATGAGGAGAAGAGAAGATCAGAGTTCCTCGGAGTCTATGTTTATATTTGTTGTTTACATGGCTTTAGTTGTCATAGTCGTAATTATTTTGGTATCACAGTTTACAATGTCTAAAATACAAGATCCAACTTTAGGGCAATGAGGATGAGCGAAACACTTTAAGAAATGCAAAAACAGTCTTTGGTCTATGTCTGATTGTCATGACACAAAGTCACCATCACAGGGGTGCCCACTTGGGCACCAGCAAATCCCCTTGAACCAAGTGTCCCGGGGCTCCATCTCTGACCTTGTCAACTGGCAGCCCCTCATCCCACAACTCAGACAGGGAAGAGTCAGCCCTCTGGTTCTCAACCCAGGCCTTCGAACCAGACGGTGGGAGCTCAGGCAGTGGAACTACACGTTCAGAAAGCACCCAACGTGCCTTACCCCATGACTCAGGAGCACACTCTTTTCGGCTTTGTGCACGGATAACAGCACAGGCCAAAAAACATCCTGGCAAAACCAGCTAACTCTTCTCCAACACCTCAGACCCCGAAGGCTCGGAAACAACAGGGGGCGACGGAACACCAGCCCACACTCGACCACCAGCCATATCATTACCCAGAATCATACAGACAGCCTCAGCTGGTAACTCAGGGCGCACCCCAACAGAAACAAGAAACCAAACCAGCTCACAGTCCAGCTCCATAAGATGACGTGGCACAGGAATCCACTAGAGCCACTCGAGGTAAGAGCAACAGTCTACTCTAAAACTGTAGAACAAAGCTGGGGGCATGTAGGGACAGATTGGGCCTACCTTTTGGCCAAGGCAGTAATTGCACACCGTAGTACACTCATTACGTAAGTGACCAGGCTTTGCAAACTTCATGCCACTGCGTGGATTCGCATCACTGCTAGCGTTCTAATCCCCACCAGAGTGCACTTCCCCAAAACTGGCCTTATAGGTCAACACAAAGCATCTCTGCTGCTTTCAGTGCAGTTGAGGGCTTCTGCTCATTCACATATGTAGCAATATGTTGAGGGATGGCATTCTTAAACTGCTCCAATATGGTAAGCACACAAAGACCCACTAAAAAATCCACTTTAGCTGCAGAGCACCAACGTCGAAAATGGGAGGTTAAGTCTCGGACAAACTCTACATTGGTCTGCTCATCACCTTTTACCCAACTCCTAAACTTCTGACGATAAGCTTCAGGATCCAACTCATAAGCTTTTAACACAGTTGCTTTCACTGTGTCATAAGTCAACCTCACCACACCACATATAGCTGAATAGGCCTGCTCCAGTGAGGACACACTGAAGCATAAGCACCATGTCTGAATCTGGCAAAATGTTCAGGATCACGTTCATTAAACTTTGGTACTAAATGCAGGTTAGCAGCAACATCAAAACCTCTTCATGCAATGCCAAGGGAGGCACCATGATCCCCCCTAGAACTCCCCTGAGAAAGCTTGCCCCTTTATTAACTGCAACCTATACTGTTCCAACTCCAACCTTGCCTTCTCAGTGTCCTGCCGCATCTTCTCCAACTCAAACATTTCTTCTCGCTCCATTTGCCTCTTTAACTTTTCCTGCTCAAATTGTAAAGCCAATAGCTCCTTCTGCTGATCAAAAGTCGAACTTGTTCCCTGTACAACTGCTGGTACAGATACTGCCCTCGGCACTGACTCCGTCCCAGATGCAACACCCCAACAAACCAACATTACCCTACGAACAAAGGCTTCCAACGAGGACATGGTGTATCTCCTAACAAAAAAACAGAGCTTAACGACCAAATAAAAAACAGGCCTGGCTACAAAGCACAGTCAAATACAACACCTAGTTGAACTCGCTAATTGAATTCCTAGAAAAAAAGAAATTACCTAAAGTATTTAAACAATCTAATACTTACATAGCTTAAATGGACGACCCCCCATTTGTCACGACTTGGCTCAGGCAGCCATGACAAAAAAGGAGACAACACCAAGATTTAAATGTAAACAATATTTTATTAAGCAAATTATACCAAAAGACATACAGATGGGAACTGAGTGGTGTGTGATGAGCATGAGGGAAGATTGTGTGTGTGGTTGTCAATGTTGTAAAGGGCACACAAAGCAAAAGGGTAAACCAGAACAACCAAACCAAACCAAAGTCTGTCTGTTAAGGCAGTGAGGAGTGAGAGGGGAGACTAGAGCCTCTGCAGGAGCTGAAATAGTAGCACATTGGGCCCAGGTAAGCTAAGTTTAATCTGATGAGTGACCTGCAGATGAGAGGCAGGTGAGAGGCAGACACACTTAACAATGTCACCCACAGGGGCATCACACTGATCCTCACCTAGAAAGTGAGAGAGATCCATTCTTCCCTCTCACACATTAACTATGGAGTGCTTTGATGCTATATTTGTAAAGTTTTGCAATAATGTAGGCTTTTGGTGTCTTGGTCAACCCATCATTGAAAGGGAGAATGGGAGAAATAGCAAAGCAATGTGGTTGTGACAATAGACTGAATTCTGAAGAACATGGGAAAGGTTAAACCATACAAAATCACAACAAAGGGGGAAGTGGTTTCCAGTGTGGTCACTGGGTCATTGCATGACAATTTCCTCTTACTGGAAAACAAGGGGGTCACAGCTTTACACTGAGACATACTCTGTGTGTGGTGCAGAGACCGCCTGGGCTATACTTATTCACAGGGGTCAAATGTTACACTCTGTGGCCGCTTTAAAATAAAACTATTCCTATTTTCCGACTAAAGAAAGACATCAGCCAACACCAAATACATTTCCAACACAGCTTACCTTTATCACTTTCTGCTTTTGTGAAATATTCATGCATTAGTTAAAGGCTAAATCTATCTGAAGGTGTTGCAGGAAGAGTGAAGTGGGTGGCAGTAAATGTTTAAAAGCAGAACGCTGCACTTAATTAAACAAGGAGGTCAGCATCTTGTAACGTTTAAGTTTCTGAGTTTCTCACTTTAACATTATCCAGGTGTGTCCTTACTTCACTCTATCAGGGCATTCATCATTGTTGCACGTCAATGTCACTATGTGAAGGTCAC